>CM042541.1:21565000-21702500 GCA_023630585.1 Cranoglanis bouderius
TCTCATACAGCATCGGGCCTCTTACCAGGCTGGAGTTCCTCCTCCACCTCTCTGTCTAGCAGTTCCTTGCCTAGGAAGTTCATTGCTAATCCCAGACCAGTGTGTGAGAATTCAGACAAATCCAGCAGGATGACTCTTATTCCGGATGGGGCTCCATCGAAAGAGCCCCAGCATGCCAATGGGCAGAACATTAAAGAAGAAGTAGAACCAGAGACAAATTCCAGACTCACGCCTGGAATTAAACTGTAGCTGGGTACATGACCTCTTTGTTTCTCCTTTTTGTTTATATTGTGTACATTTGACATTCTTGTTGTAATTTTATATTCTGCATGTACGCATTATGAACAAAGTTGCTCGCATCAGTGGCTATTGGTGGAATTAAGAATGAATATTTGTGAATTTTACTTATCTTGGGTTTTACCACATACATTCTGTCTCTACTTGTCCTGTAAAATTGTTATTAAACATTTTTAAAATTAAAAGCCAAGCCCCTTTGTATATAATAATAATAATAATAATAATAATAATAATAATAATAATAATAATAGTCTCTATTTGTATGGAATGTGTTTTTTTTGTTCAAAAGTGCTGTACATATCAAAGATAAGCATGATGTAATTCAGTCTGGTTTCCAGAAGCATAGTAGTACAGATTTTAGCCATCGCTAATGTGGTCAATGACTTACTGCTTGTCTCAGATTGCGGATATTTTTCCATTTTGGGTTCTGTTGCATTGCAGCATTTGACACCATTTACAAGGGATGCATCGACACCAATACTGGTATTGGGTATTGGTCCAATTCTTTGCTCATTTATCGTAAAAATGTTCCGATACCAACATTATGTGGTATTGACAGATGTCAAGAAATGACAGCAATCTGGAAGTATTTAATCAATAATGCTGGCAATCAATGCAAAGCAGACTGTGAAAATAATCAAGAGGAAGATACTACAGCATTTTTCTATAATACAAGTAACCTGATAAATCATCTTAAACATAGAGAAAATGTCTACATACAACACTAGGTGAGTGAAAATAACAGCCTTACGCAGAATGTTGTTCTTGATGATCAGTCAAGATTTGGTCCTTGACAATGAGGGATTCAGACGCAATGAAGACAATGGAAAGTATTTTACTTACAGCTGTACAGAACACAAGTTAAACAAAACTAGATCTTCTCCATTTCAACTCAAACCAAGGTAACTTATATAGCTAGCTAATATACTTCATTTTAAATTAATTAATGTTAGAAAGAATGAGCCTAGTGCTTGAACATGCTCATGTAATAATTTTTAAAACCAGGTAAAACATAAGCAGAGATACATAACATGTTCAGTGACACCCCTGGCTGATTAATATGAGTATGTTACTCATTTCAGTATCATTATTGGTATTGTCCAGTACACACACATAAGAAACTTACTCGTACTTGCTCTAGGTAAAAATCGTATCGATGCGTCATGGTATTGACCATGATATTTTGTTGGCCTACCAATTGGAAGGTTGTGAGTTCAAACCCCAGCAACACCAAGCTGCCACTGTTGGGCCCTTGAGCAAGGCCCTTAACCCTCAGCTGCTCAGATGTATAAATGAGATAAATGTAAGTCGTTCTGGATAAGGGCATCTGCCAAGCTTAAAAACATGGTCAGTTTAGACAGACAAAGTCTTGCATGGTTTAATTCTAATTTGACAGCCTTTTACCAAGATTATTAGAGATTCTTCAGAGCCTAATACGTTCCGTATGGTGTCTCACAAGGTTTTGTTTTAGGCCTACTATTGTTCTCCTTTGAAAGTGAAAGTGACATGTGAAGTAACCCATACTTGGAATTTGTCCTCCGCATTTAACCCATCCAAGTTAGTGCACACACACTAGTAGTTGTGAGTAGTGAACACACACACTACAAACTGTGAACACACCCGGAGCAGTGGGCAGCCATTTTTTGCTGTGGCACCCAGGGAGCAGTTGAGGGTCAAGGGCCTTGCTCAAGTGCCCAACAGTGGCAGCTTGGCGGTGCTGGGATTTGAACTCACGACCTTTCGATCAGTAGCCCAACTTCTTAACCACTGAGCAGTAGCGGTGGTATTAACCGCCCTTTGGACAGGTACTTTGCAAATATTATGTTGGCTTTCACTTCTGTGCTATCCTGTGTATATATTGACCCTATTTATAATAAGCTGTGTTTGTCACTGTTATTGTAGCAGTTGATAAATAGATTCATTATTTTGTTGAATTTCCTGGTATCATGTTTTACCTGTGCTTGGTGTGTAAAAGTGGCTATGAATTTGGGAACATTATGTGCTATGTAACAGGGTTTAACATGCTGGAGTGTTTTTTGTTTTAATATATACAGTATTTTTTTTTTTTAAAGAAATTTTATTTTTTATTTTATTTTATCTGTAGTGCATTAAGTCATAACCCCTTCATTCCTCACTTAAATCAGAGTCTGAATTAAAGAGTCATGATGAGATTACAATCTTACTAGTGCATTTTTGCCTTTCGGTGGCACTATGTTGGATTAACTTATTCTGATTTGTCGCATCGCTTCTCTTGTTGATAGACAATATGTGCAAATGTCACATCCATCCATCCATCCATCCATTTTCTGTACCGCTTATCCTACACAGGGTTGCCTGGGAGCCTATCCCCGGGGACTCAGGGCACAAGGTGGGGGACACCCTGGACAGGGCGCTAAACCATCGCAGGGCACAATCGCACACACACTATGTGTGTGTGACAATTTGGAAATGCCAATCAGCCTACAACTCATGTCTTTGGACTGGAAGAGGAAACCGGAGTACCCAGAGGAAACCCCTGAAGCATGGGGAGAACATGCAAACTCTGCACACACAGGGCGGAGGCAGGAATCAAATCCCCAACCCCAGATGTGCGAGGCAAATGTGCTAACCACTAAACCACTGTGCAACTCCCCACCCACACCAAATGTCACATTTAGAATCAAATTTTATTAACTCAAATGTGCACAAGCCAAGATGTAATTACACAGCAGGAAAAGAAAAAAATGAGCAGCCGACCATCTGATATACACCAATTTCAGCATTTTCAGGACTATGTGCGAAAAGGGCTATAATTCCTACCCAGATGCAATTACCCTTGAATGTACGCCGACTTTGCGCACCAGAGAAAATAGTGTCTAGTTGCATGCACTCTGTGCATGTAGACATGTCTGTAGACATAATTTTCTATATATACATTATGTTTTAAAAGACTGACTAACCTTGAATAAACTAAATGCAGTATTTCCTATACACTGCTACACAAATCAGCTAAGGTATCTAGCATTTTCTCAGTTTTGGAAAAAGTATTGAAGATTTATTTCATTTGGCATGTACGAAAGGTGACAGTGCATTTCCAGGGAGTGTAGAGAAATTCTGTCTATTTGTTGGACCTTTACTAACGTACGTTACACAGAATTTGAAGAGCTTACTGCTGTGCCTGAGCCACTCATACCAGCACCACTCCCATTACCATGTCAGTGTCAGTGCTGTATTAAAATGGTCTACCATTTTCACAGTCCTATAGAGGCCCATTTTTTTTATTGATGGAAGGATAAGGAGGGTGGTGAATCGATTGTCCTTAGCAATAGATGGGCCTTAGTCAGTAATTGTTCATTGACAAGGTGACCTACATGGTCGATGTATGTGATTAAAAAGCCGGTAACCAGAGATACAAGGTAGGTATACATAATAAACACGGTAATACTATAATAGTGATGCACTGCAAACCCAGCAAATACGGGACATAAAAAATAAAATATATATATATATTTTTTTTTTTTAAAAACACACAATCCTAAATAAAAATCTTAAAAAATACAGAATTATATAAATTTGGTCAAAGGTGAATGCATCCAGAATTCACAGGGAAAAATAGATGCTTTCCAAGCTCCATAGGCTTTTAGATATTATGCTTTGTATCTACAAACTAACCTTCCAGGACTGTTCCAGTGACATTCTTTTATGGCCTTATAATACCTATTTGCCAAATCGCTATTATTTTCGCAACTCTAACGTTCTGAGAATATTCCCATAGCATTCTCTTTTGTGATGTTTTTGAAGTTTGCCAGCAATTGCTTTTATATTTTTTTCCTTGTTGTATGCAAAGGTATACATTTAGATATTTACAAAAACAAAAAAAGAACATAGATAATAACAGGTTTATATATGGACGGTTCAGAGAATGTTTCCCTAATCTTATAGTTCTGTAAAGAAACCTTCCCTGAAAACCAAACATGAACTAAAGGTCTCATGTTTCGGGAAAGAAAACAAACATTCCCAGGACACTGTCTTCTCCAATATGTCTTAGCCAATTAAAACCTACTGAAAATGTGAATATAACAGACATGAATCCTGCTTTGTGAGACACATTTATCATTCCTCATTCATACTTTCTACTTATGGCCCTTATAGAGGCAGAGATGTTCCAGATGGCAGAGAGACAAGCCAAGAAAATCCATAAAGCAGAAAATAGTGGACGTCAGCACAACTACTTGTGCCACTCTTGCAGCTTGTAAATAAATGAAGGTCTTCTGAGAGATCCAAAGAAGAAGAGAAAAGCATCCAGTATCCTGCAGCACATCAAAAAATTGCTCCGTTTTTAACTAGAGTACAGCATCTGGTCTATGGAAAGTGCGCTAAAGCTTGTGTGTGCTATTAATGCTCAATTTAAGATCGGAGCCAGGAGATGTCATCCTCAGAGTTTAAAATACTCTGCTGAAAAATGTGCTGAAAAGCTCCTGCTGTCAAGTGATGTGTGAAGAAAAACGAAGCTAATCAGGCTTTTTTTCAGGCAGGAAAATATAAGTTTATGCCTACAGTACAATACATAACTATAATGTGTTTTGTATTCTGACATTTGTAAAATCATGCTAGCTAAGCTAATCAGGCTTTTTGTGCTGAGGTATACCCTGGACCCTCTATTCTCAACAATTTCAGTATTGTCAATCATATTCACAGCCCCTTCTAGCATTAAACCCTCCGAGCATTATTGCTAATTTCTAAATAATTCAGACAGCGGAAATACAGCTAACCTTTTAGGCAATGCTTGGGCATTATGTACACCTACAGATTGTATCTAACCTCGTTGTCCATTTTAATATTGTGTGAATCTGTCATATATGTTGTTTATCAGTCACCCTTTATCAGTGAACGCACTCCACTCCATCTATCAATGAAAAGCGACTACACCGTTGGTCTGATATTATATGGGTAGTCAATTATTATTATCTGTGGCACTGATATTGTTGTATCATTTAGAACAGCTTTACTGAGATCTTAAAAGCAGCTCAGTCTCCGTGAGGTACGCCAGAAAGGGAAACAACAACAACAACATTCTGTGCTGAGAATGGTCCACCACCCAAATAATATCTCACCAGTAGTAGTCTTATGGTGGTCCCTTTCCAACATGGGAGGGGGTGACCATGGATTGTCACATTTAACAGAATGCCTACAGCCAAAAGGGTGGTGTATATCTCAGTGGTCGAGCATTTGACTGCAGCTCAAGAGGTCCCTGGTTCAAATCCTAGTGCCCCCAGCAGCCCTTTACCATATGGTTAAGCAGAATAGATTTTAAGTCCCAGCACTGCCAACCTTCTGCTGTTTAGCCCTCTAATAGGGGTTTACCTCAATGGTATTCTTAGACCCTGACCTATTTAACTAGTCTGAGTATGGTAGAAGACTACAAACGCACTTTTGAAAATGTTACTATAGCCTTTCATTGAACTTATTCAAGGGCATTATAACACCATAAGGGAAATAGCACCACTGACTACCCAGGGCCACTAGGTGGAGGAAGCCCTTTAGGGGCCCGTAACTGGAAATGCAATTGACAGCACAAAAGATGTACATTGGATATGGCAGGGTATCCATACACTCACAGACTACAAACCCCAATCACTCACTTTAAGAGCTTCTAGGGCATCACTCCCAGACGAACTGAATGCTTTTTATGTCTGCTTTGAGCTCACTAACAAAGACCCATCACTGCGGGCCCCCCCAGCATCGCAAGAGATTATACCTGTGGTTCTGTGAACGACATGAGGATGACTTTCAACAGAATCAACATAAGGAAAGCTGCCGGGCCAGACAGAATTTCAGGAGGTGTATTGAAAACCCGCAGGGACCAACTAGCGGCCGTTTTCACACACATTATTAATCTGTCTCTAAGCAGTTCAATAGTGCCTACCTGTTTTAAAAACACCACTATTATCCCTAAGCTGGAAAAAAAAATATAAAGTCAGTTTGTATATAGCAATGAAATGCTGTGAGAGACTGGTGCTGAGACACATTGAAAACCAAATCCCAGAGACTCTGGACCCACTGCAGTTTGCCTACCGCCAAAATAGTAGTGCTGGGTCGTTTGAAACGATTTCATTTTTTCGTAAATGAATACAAGACAGAATAATAGGATGATCTTTTCGCCACACTGCTCGGCCACACGCACTCCATGCACTGACTGAATGTTGTGTTGACGTATATATGCGTGCGACCAATCACGTGTGATAACATTCTCCATTTTGATACATTTAATACATGCATTTTAATAACAGACAACATAAAGGCAGAATGTAGAATTTGTAAGGTAAAAATATCATATGGAGCAGGGTCTTTTTGTTTTGAATAAATAAAACGTTCAGTACACATGTGTAATAGTTGTAAAGGTTTTTATGCCAAACATAATGCACAGTTATGTAAAATTATAAGGTTTAGTATAATTACATTGAATAATTTAAGCGATCATTAAGTGATACTAAATGAAGAGCCGTTTGGGAGCCGAAAGAGCCGGCTCTTATTACTGAGCTGAGCCAAATGATCTGGCTCACTAAAAAATCACTGCAAAATAGGTCTACTGAGGATGCAATATCCTTTGCACTACACACCACACTGGCTCACCTGGAAAACAGAAAGTGTTATGACAAACTGCTATTTGTGGACTACAGCTCAGTATTTAACACAGTCATTCCAATCAAACTGATACACAAGCTACTGGATTTAGTACTCAGTCCCACCCTATGTAACTGGATGTACGTGCGGATAGGCATGAACACGTCATCCTCTCTGACTCTCAACATTGGCACCCTGCAGGGCAGAGCCCCTTATTGTACTCCTTGTTCACACATGACTGTTTGGCTAGATACAGCTCAAACAGCATAATAAAATTTGTTGTCGAGACCACCGTAGAGGGGCTGATTACAAACAAGGATAAGGCAGCCTACAGGGAGGAGATGAGACTCCTGGTATAGTGGTGCCAAGACAACAACCGCTCTCTCGATGTCAGCAAAACTAAGGAGCTAATATTTGACTACAGGAAACAGGGGGCGGCGCACTCACCAATCTACATCAGGGTAGGGTGTGGAGAGGGTCAACAGCTTTAAATTTCTTGGGGTCACCCTCACCTCTACTCTCAAGTGGACAGAGCACACAACAGCTGCCACTAAAAAGGCCCACCAGCGCCTACACTTTCTGAGGTGCCTGATGAAAGCCTGGTTGTCCACTCCAATCTTGAACAGGTTCTACATGTGTGCTGTAGAATCCATCCTCACCAGAGGCAATCACATCCTGGTACGACAACTGCTCGGCACAGGATAAGAGAACTCTGCAGGGGGTGGTGAAGACAGCACAAAAAATCACAGGCACACACTTCTCAACCGTATAAGACATTTACATTTACATTTATGGCATTTGGCAGGCGCCCTTATCCAGAGCAACTTACACCAGTGCTTTGAGGTCTCTTTCAATAAATGCATCCTGATACTGGTTCAATAGGTCACGGACTAAGAATAACATCAGTCTGAAAACTCTGTTGTGGAGGTAATATAGTAAGAAAAGCACACAGACAACACATTTTTAAGTGCTAATTTAAGTACTTCAGGAAGAGGTGGGTCTTTAGTCGTCGTTTAAAGACTGCCAGTGACTCAGCTGTTCAGACAAATAGGGGAAGTTCATTCCACCACCTAGGTGTCAGAACAGAGAAGAGTCTTGATGCATGCCTTCCTTGTACCCTGAGAGATGGAGGGACCAGTCGAGCAGTGCTAGAGGATCAGAGGGAGAGTGGTGCAATGCGGGGTGTGATAAGTGCTTTGAAGTAAGTGTGCGTTGGTCTGTTTTTGGCTTTGTAAGCAAGCATCAGTGTTTTAAATCTGATGCAGCAGCTACAGGAAGCCAGTGGAGGGAGTGTAGCAATGGGGTGGTGTGGGAGAACTTAGGAAAGTTGAAAACAAGTGCTGCAGCTGCATTCTGGATCAGTTGCAGAGGCTGAATTGTGCTCAGAGGCAGACCTGCCAGGAGTGAGTTGCAGTAGTCCAGTCTCGAAATGACTAAACAAGCACCTGAGTGGCCTGTGTGGATAGAAATGGACAAATCCTTCTGATGTTGTAAAGCATAAATCGACATGAGCGTGACAGATTAGCACTGTGAGAGGAAAAGGACAATTGATTGTCCGTGGGTACCACAAGGTTGCGTGCAGTGATCGAAGGTGAGATCAGAGAGGTGTCCAGGGAGATCGCAAGATCCTGACGTAGGGATGAATCACCTGGGATGAACAGCAGTTCAGTTTTGTGAGATTAAATTTCAGCTGATGAGCTGCCATCCATGATGAGATCTGAGCAAAAACATGAACAAAACGTGTCTGAGGGAGGGAATGAGAATCTCATACACATAGTAGAGGTATGACAACCCATGTGAGGATATGACCTTACCAAGAGCTTAAGTATAGATGGAGAACAGAAGAGGAACCAGTACTGTGCCTTGTGGGACACCAAGCTGTGTCAGAAAGGTGGATCGCATCATGAAAGACTATAGTCATCCTGCACATTCACTTTTCTCCTTTCTGCCCTCAGGTAAAACACACAATCAGCACACACACCTCAAGACTCAGGGACAGCTTCTACCCCAATGCCATAAGACTTTTTAATCTGTCTTCCATATAACACAAATAAGACCCGCTGACACTTCACTGACAATGCCAGGGCATTCTACAAGGTCACTTTCACAATTATTGCTGCTTCAGTTATATTTTTATATCTTCGTGTACATACATATCCTCTACAGACCACATTTCTGTCTGTACGGTCCTGTAGGTTCATTCTGTACAACATCAAGAAAATTAGAACGTATCTCAATGAACAGGCAACAGAACCACTAGTCCAGACTCTTGTTATCTCAAATCTGAACTATTGCAATGCACTACTCCTGGGCCTCCCAACCAGCTCCATCAAAACCCTTCAGATGATTCAGAATGCAGCAGTACACCTTGTTTTGAACCAGCCCAAAAGAACCCATGTAACACCCCTCTTCATCTCCCTCCACCGGCTTCCTGTAGCCACCCGCATCAAATTCAAGGCCTTGACGCTCACATACAAGACCTTGTCTGGAACAGCACCCCCCTACCTCAACACTCTCCTTGAGGTTTATGTTCCCTCACGCAACCTTCAATCACTTCACGACTGATTCCTGGTAGTGTCCACTCAGCAAGGCATGAGGTCCCTTTCCAGAACCTTCAAACTGACCATCCCTCAGTGGTGGAATGCATCTGTCACTATCTTCAAAAAAAGGCTTAAGACCCACCTCTTCTGTAAACACTGAACTAACCCCTAACTTGCGCACTTTGCTTCTCTATAACTCAATTTAAAATCTTGTATGGTAGCACTACTTGTATTGTTCTCCGCTTTTTATATCGCTTTGCTTGTATTTCCTCATTTGTAAGTCGCTTTGGATAAAAGTGTCTGCTAAATGAATAAATGAATGATATTTTTTTTTATACTTGTGGATTACCACCTCTTTTCATAGTCATATTTTATTTTTATATAATTTTGCACCAATGCATGTTTTAGTAAATGTCTACTTCATCTGTCCTTCTATGTTTATTGTTATTGTATCGTTATTGTATGTTTATTGTCTGTATGTTTATAAGGTCTTGGCTGCGGACAGGCATCCAAGTATGAATAAATTTGCATTTTCATGAGATGGGAAAGCGGCCCATAGACCGCATTTGAGCGAGGCCCAGAAATATGAGTTACACCCCTGGACATGGCTGACTCTGGCCATGTCAATCCCTTCCAAACGGTGATGAGTGAAGTAAAGTATTTTGTCTTTCTGTACACACATAGGTGCAGCTGGTAGTTTTGCTGCTTCAGAGCTGGGGTACTGTGATGTGTGAAGAAAGTATTTTGTATTAGTGTACACAAGTGTATATGTACGTATAATGACAATAAACACCATCTTCCCTCTTCAAAAATGGTATCTTCCAGTTACAACTATACTGTACTTCTGTACTCGGACTACATAGCCCACAATCCTCTTGCCAATGACGCGTCAGGATATCGGAAGAAGCGTCGTGTTGTTTCTAGAAGGGACCTGGGAGCTGTGAAGAGTTTCTGTTAGGTATGTAATAACATTTTGTTTGCTTTGTTTATATGTGGTCAAGCATTTTCAGATATTATTGTTAATTGCGCATACTTTCAAGAGTCGTCTTTTAGCAGTAAAAAGTTAAACATGCCAGCTGACGCTAGCGCAAACACAATGCTAAGCTAACAAGGTGGCTGTGTATCTGTAACATGTAATTGTTAGCTGCATTTTAGTGTGTTTTAACTCATTTACTTCAAGTTGAGTTTATGCTTAACATTATATGTTTACCTAGTTACATTTAGGTTTAAATATAATGCTTGTTTTTGTGCAAATATTTCTGTAAGCTCTATTTAGCTGTCTAATTAGTCCCAGTCTGAATATTAAGTTAAAAAAAATCTGGATTATTATATGTACAAGAGCATGAATTCGTGTAATTGAGTTACATTATTAACATTAAATAACTAAACTAAGCATTCATGTCTGGATTTCCTGCTGTCTCAAGGATGCACTCATTGGCCATTTTATTTTAGATATATACACTATAAATCCAAAAGTATGTAGACACCTGACCATCACATCTGTGTGAGCTTGTTGACATCCTATTCCAACACCATGGGCATTAATATGGACTTGGCCCCCATTTGTGTCTATTACAGTCAGCACTCTTCTGGGAAGGTTCTGTGCAAGATTTTGTGGGCGAGTCTGTGCGAATTTGTGCCCAGTCAGGCAAAAGAGCATTAGTGAGGTCAGGCACTGATGTTGGACGAGGAGGCCTGGCTCGCAATCGACGTTCCCGTTCATCTCAAAGTTGTTCAGTGGGGTTGACGTCAGGGCTCTGTGCAGGCCACTGGAGTTCCTCCACACCAAACTCATCAAATCATGTCTTTAGGGACCTCGCTTTTTGCACAGCGGCATGATGGAACAGGAAAGAGCCTTCGCCAAACTGTTGCCGCACAGTGGAAGCATTCAATTGTCTAAAATGTGTGTATGCTGTAGCATTAAAATTCCCCTTCACACGATCCATTCAAGCATGTTCGATCACTCCAGAGACTCCAGAGTCCAGTGGCAGTGTGCTTTACGCCACTCCAGACAATGCATTGCGTATAGTGATCTGAGGCTTGTGTGCAGCAGCTCGGCCATGGAAACCCATTTCATGAGGCTCCTGACGAACAGTTCTTGTGCTGATGTTGCATCAAGAAGCAGTTTGGTAGTCTGTAGTTAGTGATGCAACAGAGGATAGGCGAGTTTTACACGCTACATGCTTCAGCCCTCGGCAGCCCCGATCTGCGAGTTTGCGTGGTCTACCGTGGTCTGATATGCCGTTGCTCCTAGATGCTTCCGTGTCACAATTTAAAAGTATTTGCAGTTGCCCGTACACACATACATACACACACACACACTCACACACACACAGTAGTTGCACTTCAGTTACTGACTGAAATTGAATTTTAACTGAAATGAAATTTCATTGCAAAAGAACAATATAAAATTTGAAACCGAGACACATCATGTGAAAATCAATCGAACCTCATGATTTGCAGAATATTTTCCATATTAATAATATTAATTTGACGTTCCGCAAGTAACTGATGATAGTAATAGTTTTGATATCTGTGCAGACTGACAGTGTTTTCTTTTTTTAAATTGTCCAGGAAGAATTGAGCTATCGATGGAGGGTGAGTCTGAGACATTGGCTGCCATGGCCGATTCTTTGAAGGTCTCGGACACAGGAGGACATCCAGATGGCCAGAGTACTAGAAAGCAGGAAGAGGACTGTTTTTATGACTGTGAGGAGACCTTTCATGCAGAGAGAACGTCACTGGCCGTAAATCCAACAGAGATGACACACAGTGAAGAGACAGAGAACGAATTACAGACAGAATCCATTAGAAACCCTGACACAGGTGAAGAATCTGCACAGGCTTCTAATCCGTTTGGAGGAAATGCTACTACAAGGGGACATGAGCCACTGGAGAAAGATGCAGTGCTGGGAGAAGGAGCGTATGAAAGGATTGGAGAGGAGGATGAAAGGAGGACGGACACTGACTCTGAATTCAAGGAGGAGGCAACAAAGCCTAGTGAGTATGATGACGAGTATTTACAAGAAGCAGAGAAAAACCTGACAGAGGAAGAGAAAGAGGTAAGCATCACATCATTCACATTGAATGCATTTATATTGATATTAATCAATTATTCATTATTGGCATGGTCTTCTAAACAGAATGCCATGATATCTTAAACTGGCTTAAAGCTGTGGTCAGGTTTTAATAATCCCATCTGGACATCTGGAATTTAGCCAAACATTAGGTTATTCAGTGCTCATAGATGCAGAAGCAGAGGAGTAGAAAAGGGAACGATATTAGAGATAGAGTATTATCGGATAGAGGAAAAAAGCTTGTGTCCATATTTAAAAAGATTCTGTGGGCAGAATCTCCTTGTTGATGAGAGAGGTCACAGGAGAATGGCCAGACTGTTGCGAGATGACAGGAAAGATTTGGTAAGTCAAATAACCACTCTTTACAACTGGTGAGCAGAAAAGCATCTCAAAATGCACAAAGAAAACCAGGTGATGTTTTTCCAATCTTCAACTGACCAGTTTTGGTGAGTCTGTGTCCACTGTAGCCTCAGATTCCTGTTCTTGCTGACAGGAGTGGAACATTATGTGGTCCGAGGTCTGCAGTTGTAGTCCATCCACCCTGAGGTTTGACATTTTGTACATTCTGAGATGATTTTCTGCTCACCGTGGTTGTATAGAGTTATTATTTGAGTTACCATAGCCTTCCTGTCAGCTCGAACCAGGTTGGCCATTCTCCTCTGGCTGGAATTCTGTGAAACACAGCATGCACCAAGAGTCTTTGCCAATTTATTACCAAAATATGAATGTTTTTATTTTGTAATGCTTGAGTGCACTAATTATTGTAAATGCAGCCCATAATGTTTTTTCTTGCTTGCTGTTCCTGTTATAGAGCAGAAAAGTAGAGAGTATGGCACTGAAAGAAAAGGGCAATGCACAGTTCAAGAACCGGGGTGAGAATGGTTTCTGTTCTAAATTTCTCACCACATGCAGCAGCACAAGTCATTTTTCTGCTTAAAACTAAATTTCTGTACAGTCCAGTAGTAAATATTCAATTAACTAAACTCTCTGTGTAAAGATAGAAAGGTCAATTCTAATTTTGTTCTGTATCTACATTCACAGAGTATGTAGAGGCTCAGAAATTGTACACTGATGCACTGGCAGTCTGTCCTGTGTGTTACAGAAAAGAGAGGTCCATCCTCTTCTCTAACCGAGCAGCAGCACGCATGCACCTGGTACACATTTACACCTCCTACCAGCTTTTTATTACATATTAAACTGAATTTGAATGTGTGAACCTGATGAAAGCCACTGAAATCTTATTTACTCTCGAGTCAGTATTACTCTCAAGTGAACATTTTTAGCATGGAATGACATTATAAATCGGCTTTTGATAATGTTTTGAAGTCTCATATAAAAAGAACTGTGATTAGAGTGAATTGAGTGAAATTAAATATACAGTGGGTATAGAAAAGAATAAATAAAATAATCCTTAAAATAATCACATTTTGTTGCTTTTCAGCCTGAAATAAAGACAGACACAGTTTTTTTTATCCAGCTGTATTTACTCAGTGCAACTTATAACATCCAAGTGAATATAACATCAACCAAGTGATATAACACCAACATGTCAGAAAAATATAAAACACCAGAATCACTGAGTTGGAAAAAGGATCACCCCCTCCTAAAAATGACTTGTAAAGTCAATCACCTGTGGTCATTTTGATTAGCTCAGCATGAAAAGAGCTTTCCTGGAGCATTTTGTAGTGCAACTGAAGCAAACAATCAACTATGGGTGGCAAGGCACTGTCAAAATATCTCCGGGATAAAGTTGTGGACAGGCACAAGTCAGGAGATGGATACAAAAAAAAATTCAAAGGCTTTATCAATGCCTAGAAGCACAGTGAAGTCTATTATTAAGAAGTGGAAGGTATTTGGTACAACACAGACCCTCCCTGGATCAGGACGTCGCTCCAAACTGGACGAAAGAGCCAGGAGGAAACTGGTCAGAGAGGCTACCAAGACGTCTACAGCAACTCTAAAGCAGTTGCAGGAATTTATGACAGAGTGGTCATTGTGTGCATGTAACAACAATATCACAAATTCTCCACAAATGTGGCTTGTATGGGAGGGTTGCAAGAAAAAAGCCACTCATCAAGTAAGGCCACATGCAGTCACGACTGAGCTTTGCCAAAACGCACCCTCAAGATTCTGAGTAATAATTGAATTATTTGGCCTCAAGATATGTATGACGGAAATCCAATACAGCTCACCATCCAAAAAACACCATTCCTACAGTAAAGCATGGAGGTGGTAATATCCTGTTATGGGGGTGTTTCTCTGCAGCAGGGACTGGAGCACTTGTCAGGATAGAAGGAAAATGGATGGGGAAAAATACCGTCAAATTCTTGAAGAAAATCTGCTGCCCTCTGCCAGAAAGTTGTCAATGGGAAGAAGATTTACCTTCCAACATGACAATGACCCAAAGCACACAGCAAAACTGACCACACAGCGGTTGAAGGAGAAAAAGTTGAATGTTCTTGCATGGCCTAGTCAGACCCCAGACTTAAACCCCATTGAAAATCTGCAGATGAAAAAGACTGTAGTCCACAAACAGTCACCATCAAATTTAACTGCACTTGAGCAGTTCTGCAAAGAAGAGTGGGCAAATATTGCAAAGTCTAGATGTGCAAAGTTAATAGAGACATATCCCAACAGACTAAAAGCTGTAATTAAAGCAAAAGGTGGTTCAACAAAATACTGACACAAGGGGGTGATCCTTTTTCCATCTCAGTGATTCTGTTTTTTTTTACATTTTTTCTGACATGTTGGTGTTATCTTTCACTTGGATGTTATAAGTTGCACTGAGTAAATACAGCTGGAAAAACAAAAACTGGGTCCATCCTCGTTTCAGGCTGAAAAGCAACAAGATGTGATTCTTTTCTATACCCACTGTATGCATGTTAACATGATTGTCAATTTGTGGTTTCTCCATTAGGAAGAGAAAACAGATGCCATCAGTGACTGCACTAAAGGTATAACTGCTGTTTTCCCCCCCTCTCAAAATATGTTTTGAATAGGGGGCTAGACAATATGACGATATATATATATATATATATATATATCATTTATATTGTGATAAATTGTACACTCTTCTGAGATATAGCTGGTTTCATTAGTTTAGTAATTATTAACAGTTGCAAACTGTTACAAACAAATTCATAGCAGCTGATTAGATGTTAAAATTTTGTATTGGTTCATAAAACTGTCAGATGTTTTTTTGTTTTTGTTTGTTTATTTGTTTTTGCTTTCCCTTCTTTTCAGTTTAAAGGTGCAACAGTCAATTTTCTTAATTTCCTACCTGTTCAAATAACCTTGATGTTATGTAAAACATGATAAAATAAAGGCTTAAGCCATGGCCTCAGCACAAGTGTATTAAGTGGCTGAGAAAACCCATTTGGAAAACCATTGCAGGCTGGAATGCTTGTTTGAGTTTGGACATGACTCCTGTTAGTCATATTATAGACACTCTACAGGCCACCACAGATCCTGTGAACGGAGCTTTGTGAACATTGTGTACAGGAGTAAAAAAAAAAAAAAAAGATTCAAATGCTGAATCCACCTGCTTAACTGTTAGAGGTCTAATCTTACCTAATGTACCTTTCAACCATTTATTTTGGTAGACATTACATAAAATCACTGGACACAGTATTTTACAGGGTTTTTTTTTCTCTCCAAATGCTAACATGACTATTTGCCCGGCAGATTATTAGCAAACCTATATATTGTGATACATATTGTATGTTGTAGAAACGTCTTCATGCATCATTTGATTTTTGCCATATTGTCCACCCCAATTCTGATTTTCTCTTGTTGTACTGATATCTTCCTCTGCCCAATTTCATTTCCAGTATTAAAGAGTTCGGATTCTATATAAACATTATATAGAATATATACAGTACAGATTCTATATAAGTATTGGGCCTGATTGATTAGTGATTTGCTAATAGAGAGTCTGCTACTTGTTTCATCAGTTAATATAGGACTTTCCAGTGACAATCCAGTGATTGTATTTTCCCTCAAAGACCTCATTGTTCGACAGTGTTTGAACATTTGTGTGAAATTGTACAGAAGTGTACAAAAGAGTCAGACTCTTTCTGAAGCTAACACTTGTGGCTCACCAAAAAAGAATAAATTGAAAGACCCATTATATATTACAGCAACATACTGATGATGGATGAAGTGACTGTGTGCTTTTAGGCATTTTAATTTAACTAAGAGGTGCATTAATATCAAATTCTGTGAAATGAGATGAGAAACGGTCAATTAAGTTATTGAATATTTGCCAAATTAATGCAAAGTATATCTAATTTGGAAGTTTGTTCTGACCTGTCAGGAGAAGGCTCTAGCTAGAAATAACCTCAAATGTTCTCCTGAGTTAGCACTGTCATAGAGGAACAGAGGAAGAACCTGCATAATGGCTCAGGAAACTTGAAGCTGCTGGCACAAAAAGCAATTTACACAGCACCTCTGAAACTGTAGTGTTCTCAACTCTTGATCCATATCTCTCTTCTCCAGCTATAGAGCTGAATCCAGACTATGTGCGTGCCATTCTTCGAAGAGCAGAGCTGTATGAGCAGACAGAGAAGCTTGATGAAGCTCTGGAGGACTACAAGACTGTGCTGGAGAAAGACCCAAGCATCCCGGCAGCAAGAGAAGCCTGCTGTGTAAGTTACTTTATGTATTTAGAAAATGAACAAGGCAGGTAAATGATAACAAAATGGTAAAATGATCTGCAACTAATTGCTTTTGGATTATAACGGAGCGTTTTATTTTTTTAGTATGTCCGGGTCTACAATGAACTGCATGTACAGCCGTACTCATAATCGTGATAATCGTCATAATCATCACTGTGTGGTGTGATGCAGCCTGCTGTAAAGCAGAGTTCCTGTTACCACCCTGAAGTTGATTATTTTCCTATAACAGCATGTCCTAAAGTATTTTTATTTCCTCTAATACCACAGCAATTTTCCAACAATTACCATTTTCCATTTATTAAAGAGCGACGTGTCATACTTTTATCTGGGTGCCAGACAAATACATGAGAGATGGTGGGTTCAGTTGAGCTGTACTAGAGGCTTGAAGGGAGCGTGGTGCAGAGTGAGGTGTGATAAATGCCTTCAGGTAGGCAGCCGCTGGTCCGCTTTTAGCTTTGTAGGCGAGCATCAGGGGTTTGAATCTGATGTAGGCCGCTACAGGAAGCCAGTGGAGGGAACGCCGAAATGGGCTTGTGTGGGAAGACTGAAAACGAGTCACTGTATTCTGGATCAGTTGCCAGGGTCTGAAAAAGGGTGAGCTGCAGTCTCGGAATGAAAAGGGACTAAACACGCACCTGAGTGTCCTTCTGATGTTGTAGGAGAAACCTGCATGGCCGAGTTAGGTTAGTAAGGATCCCCGAAAGGGACCTTTGCACCAAAAAAAACAAAAACAAATCATGCATACTAAAAAAAATTTCCTGAAAACAGAATATTATCTCATGCGCATGCAAAAAAAAAAAAGAAAAAGAGAAAGTGGAGGGCTTGTGACAGTCAGTGATGTGCATTACACCATGTCCTGTTCTTTCAGAAAAAATCGTGCATAAGAGAGGATTTTCTGAGAAAACAGACAGACAGAACATGTTTTGTTCTATAATAGTGTGTGCTCACCACTTACTATTATGGTGCCCACTTAATACTTTTAATTTCTTGTTTTCTTTAAGTAAGAAAGAAATCTTGTGAAAACAATACATTTTCACATTCACACAAGATTTCCATAAGTATTTATTTATTTATTTATTTATTTATTGCAAAGGTCCCATTAGGGGCTCTGTCGGTTGTCCAGAACCACCCCAAGGTTGCATCGCCAGATGGTGTGAGATCGGAGAATTGTCCAGGGAGATCACAATATCTTGACACAAGGATGCATCTGGGATTTAGTTTCAGCTGATGAGCTGCTGTCCATGGCGAGCTGTCCGTCGGACACGTTGAGATCCGTGCAGAAACAGTGATGGAGGAAAGGAGACGATATCAGTCTGATACTCAGTATGAGTAGATATTGATTATTGAAATTAAAATACATTATTCAGAAAAGATTTTCTGGTGACCACACAGGAAGCTAAATAAGCTATGAAACATCAAATCAGTACACTTTCAAGTAGTATTTAAGTAGTGCCTAAGGTTGTGGCATCAATCCTTAATAATGTATTGGAAGTGGTGAGAATCTGTAGGGGCCTCACAATTACACTGAACCTCAAATTAAGGAGATCTGCAATTATATGTGAATTCTTATGTATGTTGATGCTTACAGGTCTTTTTGTATTTCTACATTGTGATTTTTGACTGCTCTTTGCTTTTAAAATGTGTTATTATTATTATTAGTAGTAGTAGTAGTAGTAGTAGTAGTATTTTCATCCAACATGGTAAGCAATTAGCTTATAATCGAAAACTATTATAAGTATAAGCTATTTTCTTAATATGTAATTATTTGGAAAATCCACATTTTTATGTTTAAATTAATAATTCATATTCTAATGTGTCTGACTACTAAATATTTTAAGTGTTTGAAATTGAAAATAATATTCCTCCTATCCCTACATAACCCTAAATAAAACTTGTGCCAAATACGACCCAGCAACTCTGAAGTTGAATTAATATTTCAGGGTTTCCAGGGTGACTGACTTAATAATGCTACTTTAATTTTTCAGTACGCCAGTTTCAAACTGCAGCTTTTAAAACACAAGAACATATGGTGAATTGAGCTGCAATAAAGTTTGCAAGCCACACACACCCTTTCCTGTATCATGCACAGCGCACAGGATGAAATCTAAACTTCTAAGACTCATCTCTGACATCTAGACAAGCACTGAATATCAGAACATTTATAACTTGGAATTTGTTTGGCACACTGTTTAGCAGTGTATCTTGCATTGCTCGTCCAATTTCTTCATACATTAAGAGATGTGACAGAAATTATATCAGGAATATAAAGCTATTTTTATATATCGTATTTAATCCTGCATTACATTTAGACTGTGTTTATTGGGTCATGTAATTCGACCTTTTTTTTTTTTTCTTTTTTTTTCATCCTCTCCTGCAGAGATTACCACGACAGATCGAGGAACGAAATGAGAAACTGAAAGAAGAGATGCTAGGTAAGATATTTTTTTTAAATATATAAATATTGAATGTTTTCACAACAGAGAAGGCTAATGCATTTTCTGAGTGTTTTTGTCTGTTGGGGGGAAGAAAAGGAGGGCCTTGGTTTGTTCTTTGCCTTGTTATTTTCCTTTGGCTCTGTTCATCTAATCTAATCTGTGAGCTCATGAGTAGGCTAAAGGCTAACAGAATGACAGCAGAGGGACCAAATGTGCTCGATGTTCCCAGAACAAAACACTGAGTAGACTGCAGTACAGAACATTTTTTTTTTTTTTCTTTTAAAGGGGGGATTACTGAAACAGGTCACAGTTGCAGTGTGATTATCTTTAATCATTTTGAGATCATTCTTTTTTGAGAAGACTATCATGAATAAACCGCAGATCAAATATGATTCACATTGTTAATGTTCTCAATTGAAATATACACAGAATATATACAGTATATTTGTTTTATTTACCCTTATGGTTACATGCTGAATGTTACATGTACAGTTTAAATTGACTACATGTTTGATGCACGTGAATACATGTGAATACAGTATTTCAGATGATTTAGGGTGCTGTAACTCTTGGTGAGTGCTTTTTTGTGCAGACATGAAAAACAAACTTGCGTGATGGGCATACTGGAACCATAGAAATTCTAGCTTGTATCAGATCAATCGATATCAATCTAGATTAGATTCATTATCATCAGTACTAAAGATGAAGTAAAGTTTGGTGATGAAGTGCTTCAGGTAGATTTGGGGGCTGGAAATCACAAGAAGAGGAGCCACATCACATACCAGTGTCTAAAAAATACCAAAGTTGAGGGGGTTCCTGAGTGGGACAACAGAAAAATCATTCGTCATGTTGTCGAGAGATTGCAAGTTTGAATCTCGCTGATATCACATGGCCGGGAGCCCAGGGAGCAAATTTGGTCCCTGGGTGCGAGGGATGGCATACTCTCTCTCCACTATCAACCACATCATCACTAGATAATTATGGGTGTCTGTGAGGTCACGTATGCAGCAGTCCCTCCATGTTGTGATCACAAAATGACGCAAAATCAAGCAAACTCCACAATATTTGGAGGAGCTTCGAAATTTCGAAATTACCGCAGATTTGGGCCAGGACACGTTATCACAACATGCAAAGGTCTCCTTTACCAACAAACATCACTGAGAAAGGGCGTGCAAAACAATTTCATGCAATTGTATTTCATTCCAATTCAAGTAGTTTTCCAAAAAAAATTTTTTTTAAAAGCCGCAGCAAAATCAAGCATTTTTGGCCGCAACAAATCACAAAAAACTCCTGTATGGACTGATGCAGAACAGGGCAAATAGCGCTTTCCTCTGAGTGTGTTGCGCAGCATGAGCAGAAGTTCAAAAAAGTTCAGACGCAGTTGACTGGTTTCACGTGTCTCTAAGGAAGCACATGTTAGCCTTCACTCTTCTGGGTTGGTAGCTGTTGTATGAGAAGGGAGAGCTGGCTGGTGGATGGGAATTGGCAGGTGACCAAATTAGGGAGACAACATTTAAGGTGGGGGGTTGGGTCTTTCGAATTACACAAGTTGTCTCATCATTCACTCAATAACACAGCTAGTTTTTCACTGGCACTGTTGTCCTCCATTTTTATTTTTCTCCCTTGCCCCTCAATGTGTGACCTGATTAGTCAGGCTTGTATTACTGTGCTTTTCTGATAAGTCATTCTTTTCTCAACTTTTAACACCTCTTTTAAAAGGGGCTGGATTCTGCCCACCTTGCTGCCACTTCACGTAACGTAACATGTCAAATGTGTGCTGGAGGCTGAGAGAAAAATGCACCTTTACACAGCATTGAACTGGAGATAATGGAGGCAGGCAGGTTTTTAAATTGTGAGCAAGTTCAGTATATTTTTAAAGTCAATGCTTCAAACTAGACTGAGGATGGAACAAAAGCCAAGTTTTTGTCAGCTGTGCTGAGTTTCACAGCCTGGTTCTGCTACTGTTAGAACAATTCAGTTGTTGTCTAAAGCAACTGTGCTTTAAAAAGCCATAATATGACATTTGCCTTTGGCCTTTTTCTAATGAACACTGATGCCAGATTACAATCTGCAGCTGAACACATATCGGTGTGTAAAGTCGGTCTTGGTTTAAAACTAATGATGTGTAGAACTGACAGTTAGGAAAAGTCAATGTTATAAATATTTTTTTTGATGTGCTTAACGATTTTGGTTCTAATTTGGTGGCTGGTGCTGTATTTTTGTAAGAACTTAGACGTTGTGTGTCATGCTTGCATCACAGGAGGACATTGCCAGCGCAGTTACAATGCTGTGTAATAGGAGAAACATTTTAACGCTAAAAACAAGAAGATCAAGAGGTTCTTTTCTCACTCACCATTTTCTAGCGAAATTAAACATCATAGTAATGAGAAGTCGTCCAACATATAAGTAGTGGAGACCGCAAACTGTGGACTCAAAGTTCCAGAATGCAATTCAGTGATACGACACAGTTAAGTTATGGCAGAGACTCGGGTCAACAAGTTAGTGATCTATGAGATGATGAGCATGATGGCATTGATGATCTTGTAGCAGCAGTGCAATGCATAAAATCATGCAGATGCAGGCCAGCCGCTTTGGGTAATGTTCACATCAACCATCAAAACGGAGAAAAATGTGATGATGTCGGCGATTTTGTCCATGGCATGATTGTTGGTGCCAGACGGGCTGGTTGAGTATTTCTATAATTGCTGATGTCTTGGGATTTTCACACACAACAATCTCTAGAGTGTACAAAAGTTGTCGCAAACTGGTTTCATGAACATGACCAGTGTTCTTCAGTGGCCTTCTGAATCCAGTAGAAGACCTTTGGGATGCGGTAGAACGGAAGATGAAAGCATGAAAGCGCACCTGAAAAATCTGTAGGAATTGCATGATGCAATCATGTCAACATGGAGCAGAAACTCAAAAGAATGTTTCCAACATCTTGTGGAATCCATGCCACAAAGAACTGAGGTTGTTTTCAGAGCAAACGGAGGCCCTATCCATCATTAGTATAGTGTTACTAATAAAGTGCTCTGAGTGTACATCTTGGATGGCATTGAAAATCATGTTGGATTAATATGCAAGTCATTCAGGGTGGAGTTTTCCTTTAAAGCCGTGTCACTTGACGCAACGTAGTGGCCATTTACATTCAACGTAGGCTACAGTAGAGTTTACGTTCCTCTGGTGCAATCGGCCACTGATCTAAATTGTACATTAAAGGATGTGCTGCCACGTGATACAGGGTGAAAGTGAAGAAACCGAGTACATTTATAGTTTTGACCCCTTGCTTTGGCGAAAACTGCGCTTTTCTGCTTTTTCAGATAAAGTAATGGTCTGACAGAAAAGCAGAAATAGCCAGTTCACTGAAGAGAAAAGGACATGGCATTTGCTTCTGGTAGTGCTTACATTCGCTTTGCAATGACTTTATCTAGGTTAACTTTGGCCTGTGAATTCAGAAGTCTTGGTGTTGTAAGCACGTGGTGGGTTAAAGAATGGAGGAGGTTGTTATTATTAAGTAGCCACGTCCACCAACGAACGCTAGGGTTTTTGTGGTAAAATTCTTCTCTCTCTCTCTCTCTCTGTCTGTCTCTCTCTCTCTCTGTGTGCCCTCAAGGATTTCCTTGTTAGCAATGCGAGTGAGTGAGCAAACAGTGGCATGTGCCTGCTTAAATATTCCTTATTGATCAGACTGCAGTCACAGCTTCACAGATATAAACAGACAGAGACAAATGTGATATCCTGTTTTATTGACTTTTATTTTCTTTTCTTTTTTTCCTACAAAGGTAAACTCAAGGATTTGGGCAACATGATTTTGCGTCCTTTCGGCCTCTCCACTGCCAACTTCCAGGTCAAACAGGATGACAACACAGGATCCTATTCTGTTAACTTTGTTCAGAATCCCAACAACAACAGATAGCAGCATGGACACCCTTCTACAGCACAGCAGCAGCTACCAGACTAATGTAACGGCGCACCATCAACATGTTCGTCAGTGTATTGTGGTGTAACCCTAGAATTCTGCTTAAATTATAAGTAAAAATGAATCTGGCCGATCACTGCTTGGTCACTGGTTGTCTTTAATGGTGTTATTACATGTACAAAGCTCCTACCAAATTGACTTTCCTTTTGACCGAGTATAATAAAGAAACCACAGCATATAAATCTCATAACCATGAAAGAAAATAGACTAGTTTAAGTAGGACACTGCATGAAAAATACTACAATACTAAACATTAATGCTAATTTATTTTATGGAATGTAATAGGAGGTATCTCAAAATAAAAAAATCCAGTTGAGGGCAAATGTTTGTATCCCCTATTGTTTTTGACTGGAAAAAGAGATGACAAATGAAATAATCAGAGGCTCTGTTTAATGTTTTCTTGGCAAGTCGACTTGTCCCCATAGAAGGACAGGCCACTGCAAATCAATAAATGGTTCTTCTGCCTTACCACTTTAATCCTATGATTTATATACCGAGGGGAGTGGTCTCTTCCAGGATGATCCCGTCTCCAACCACAGGGCACGAGGGCATGGCTTGATGAAGATGATCGATGAAGATCAGATGATATAACCTCAGTCACAAGATCACAACACCTATGGGGGATTTTGGAGTGACGTGTTAGACTGAGCTCTCCATCGCCATCTTCAAAACAATATCGGAGGCAGTGTCTTTTGGAAGAATGGTGTTCATCGTTCTAGAGATGTGTAGAATCTGTACCAAGGAGCATTGAAGCTGTTCTGGTGGCTTGTGGTAGCCTGACGCTTTACACTGTTGGTTTTCCCTTCAATTTTCCAACCGTCTGTATACAATCTGGCAGAATTCACAAACAGTTCATTGCATTTGAATGAGTTTGGAAGCAGTTATAAAGGCTATGAGTACAAAGTGTGTACAGTTTATTATAAGGTATTTACACTCACTGGCCACTTTATTCAGAACATATTGTTCTGCCAATATTAAATTATCCAGTTTCGGTGAGCCTGTCTCCACTGTAGCTTCAGATTCCCATTTTTAGCAGAAAGGATTAGAACCTGATATGATATCTGCCTCAAAGTTCAATGTCTTGTGAGATGCTTTTCAACTCACCACGGTTGTAAAGAATGGTTGAGTTACCAAAGTCTTCCTGTGTGGCTATTTTCCTTTGACCTCTCATTTACATTTACGGCATTTGGCCTTATCCAGGGCAACTTACATTTATTTCATTTATACATCTGAGCAGTTAAGGACTTTGCTCAAGGCCCCAACAGTGGTAGCTTGGCAGTGCTGGGATTTGAACTCACAACCTTCCGATCAGTAGCCCAACATCTTAACCACTGAGCTACCACTGTCTACGCTCACATCAACAAGGCGTTTCTGCCCACAGAACTGCTGCCCACTGGATGTTTTTTTGTTTTCTACACAATTCTGTATAAGCACTACATAATGTTGTGTGTGAAAATCCCAGGAGATCAGCAGTTTCTGAAATACTCATCCAAGCCTGTCAGGCACCAAAACCCATGCCATGGTCGGAGTCACCGAGATCACTACCCCCCCCCCCCCATTCTGATGTTTTGTGTGAACATTAAGGGAAGATTTTGACCAATGCCACATGGTTGGCTGTTTGGATGATTGCATGCACTAACAGGAGTACACGTGTTCCTAATAAAGTCAGAAATTCGATTTTGTCCTAAGGATATGCAAACTTTCGGCTTTTGTCCTTTCGACTATAACGTGCCATATTTTCATTAAACCAGAAATGACAGGACAGTTTGTGCAGTGTATCGTGACAGTGGTCTTTGGCCATATTGTGATCATGTTCTATATGCAAAAAAACATCCCTTATTAAAAACAGCACACAGATGTTGGTACAAGGGGAAAAAAGCAGATTTATTTTTATTGTCCATTTCATAAAGAGTTACATATAAAATTATAACAAAATCTCTTTGCAAGCCCACATCCACCATTCTCATGTATATTCACGAGTTGTCCGATTGTACTGAAACGCGTAAGAAAATCTTCCAGAGAGAAAGAGGGGGGAAAACTCTGTGTGTGTGTGTGTGTGTGTGTGTGTGTGTGTGTGTGTGTGTGTGTGTGTGTGAGAGAGAGAGAGAGCTCTTGCAGCATTCCTTTTCTCTTCATTAAAAAAAGCCTGGCTGAAAGCAAAGAGTATGTTAAATAGTTTTAGGCCATGTAAAGTTATGACGGGTCGAAATCGACAGCTGTGTCTTTAGAAACCTTAGAAATCAACATAGATCATGGTGGAGGAGAGGGATGGACTGGTGAGGCTATGACAAGAAACATGGACTATTATTGGTCATGACAGTGTAAGGATGCACACTTTATAACCTCGTGGTGGCACAAAGAACTATACTACCACATTATTTAGTCTGTTTTTTTCCCCCCTTCAGATTCTATTCCTTACTCATTTTATAAATACAGTTCAGGGACTATTTTTTTTTTCCAAAGCATTGTGAAGTTCAGATCATTTTAACTGGGAGTGAGAAAGAGAGAGAGATAGAGAGTCCAAAGTGATGCTCGCTCTACCATTTAACAATCATCTTTGTGCTGCGATGCTTTTGCAAAGCTCATACAAGATTGTTGAGCAGTTTGTGTTGCGAATTTTAAATGGCTCACTTTTTATAGAATCCTAACATAACTAAAAACTGCAAAAAATAATTTATTTGAACACTCTGAGAAATCCACCCTTCATTCTGTCCCTGTTTTAAAGCTCAGACTTTCTCTCTTCATACAAAAAAAAAAAAAAAAAAAAAAAAAAAAGCACGAGGAACATTTCTGCAGAAACACTGGCATTTATTCATCATCTCAGAACAGTAATCTCTCCCCAGTGCTCTGCAACTTGTCCTTTGAAGCATAGCACATGCAATATTTATTGCATTTCACATAGAAAAGGTTTCCATCGTTTCTAAATGAATTCTTCATTCTTATTTTCATCAGAGATAGACATACACTTAAAAACCCCTGCATACACCCTGACGCCTAGACATCACTTATAATTTATAATAGTAAAAACAAATCTGTGCCGTCCAGTATTGCAGACGTCCTTACTCAAACATGCTGTGACTGAATGTGCACAGAATAAAAGGAGCCAAAAAAGAAAATCGAGCAGGATCAGCATGATTGATTGAGCAGGAGGTGGACTGTCTTAAATTCATTATTATAAATATATAATTATTCTTAAATAAAAAATAATTTCTCCATTACACCTGGTTCTCTCTGTGAGGACGGCTCCTCCCATCCTGCTGGCTCTTGACCAATGGCAGTGTCCTGGGTAATGGACCAATCAGCATCCCTTCAGTGTTGCAGTACTGAAAGAAAGCAAAGAGAAGGACAGGTCAGACCTTCGCCCTGAAGACATCTTGAAGCATGGCAGTCGTTAGAGAAGCCACACTGCAGGTTAATTTCATGAAATACACAAGCACTGACTCTCGAGAATGAAAACAATGATCCTCTTTTTACTGATAAAAAATAACGTGATGACATGATGTGGAAATGAACAGCACAAATTATAATTAAAATGGGTATAACTCTGAATTTAGACTTATTTACAACTGAATTTAGACACAGGAATCTGCTCTGCTCAGAGTGGTAGGTGTTAAACTTGGTAACCAACAGTTAAAGTTGGAGCAGAGGAACAAATCTTTTGCCGCAGATTCGCTTTGTACTGTCTGCCATAGAGGCTTAAAAACCTTAATAAACCTGTTTCACTGCACTCAAGCAAAGATCAACGGAATGCCTGAAAGAATATGAAAGACATGCAGAATTGAGTCTAGAATGATCCTGACGAAAAGATTTACATGTTTGGAATTTTATACTAATACACACACACACACACACACACACACACAGAATTTTAGACATATGCTACAGGCAGGGCACAACTGTGAATACCCTTGTGACGGTCTGGAAAACCCATCGGATGTCGCTGCAGCTGAAGTCTAGCAGACATTCTAACATCCTTCGTCACTTAAAGCTTAAGAAATCATATATATATATATATATATATATATAAAATCATAATTATATATGTCTCAGTCCGTACACAGTATATTTACGATTGCTACAGCCAAAAAAAGCTAGATTTTGCTGCTTTTTCCCCCCACCAAAATCTGCGATGTGATTTGCGGAGTTTTTTTTTTTTGTCCTTTTTTTTTCAGAAAACTACTTTAACTGGCGAAATTGCAATTGCACGAAATTGTTTTGCACGGTCTTTTACAGTGATGTTTGATGGTAAACGAGACCTTTTAGCTGTACTCATGTTCGATGCACGTGAAACAAAGAGGGCTATAACTGAATGCATGCTGTGATGACGTCACATGACGCGTCTTGGCCCAAGTCCTTAGAAAATCTGCGGTAATTTTTAAAAAATTGCAAAGTCCTCCAAATATTGTGAACTTTGCTTGATTTTGGATTAATTTCAAAATCTCGAAATCCTGGAGAGACTGATACGTCATACAGTACTGTGCAAAAGTTTTAGGCACATGCAAAGAAATGCTGTAGAGCAAAGATGACTTCAAAATAATGAAATTAAATGTTTCTACATTTTAAAAATAATACCGTAAAGAGCAGTAAACAGCAGTAAAAGAAAAAGTCAATATTTGGTGTGACGAAAAAATAAAAATAAAAATAGTAGTCTCCGGTACAATTTGTGCAGTTTTATAAGGAAATGAGCTGGTAAGTTTTATTGAGCATCTTGCAGAACCAGCCACAGTTCTTCTGGAGACTTTGACTTTCGCACTCGCTTCTTATTTTTGCAGCAAAACCCAGCAGCCTTCATTGTGTTTTTTTTGTCTGAAAAGTGTCTCTTATGTAATATGCTGCTTTCTTTACTGACATACAAACATTTAATTTTGTGCTATAAAACTAATGTTTGGGAATCTAAAATGTTTTTTGTACTGACTTGATAATGTAGAAGTCATAAAATAAAAATAGCTAAAGTTTGTACTAAAAAAAAAAATAGGGTGCCTAAAACTTGTGCACAGTACTGTGTGTGTGTGCGTGTGCGTGTGCGTGTGTATATATAAGGAGCCAGTTTGACAAATGCTTGGTAAAAAAACAAAACAAAACAAAAAACAGCCGGTTTAATTAAAGCAAGGTTTACATGTTATGATTTTCAGCTTGATTTTTCTGCTGCAGACAAAAAAAATCTCACATCGAATACAAATTTTTTAGTTGCGAGTCGTTGGGTGGTGCATAATGTGACATGCTGATTTAGTGCCAACACAGTTTTGGGAATGATGCTTGTCTAGAAACTCACAAATAAGAGGACGGCATAGGCTTACATGACACTCATGGGACATCTTCAAATACAGCTGTGGCAATAGCAGACTTTAAAACAGACGATAAAACGCTAAAATGTTAGCTCTGATTGAGATACACGCAAAAGAGAAAGTTCAGAAAAGCCTGCAGAACTATATACAGATTACCCAATATCTAATTTCACTGTGTAAAACCTTTTCCCAGGGCACCACACACATTTATGACACTGTCCTGATAATGCCTCAAACAATTAATAAACTTTAACTATTCCAGTCTTCCAGATCTCAGCAACATGTTTCAAAGCAGGTTCAAAAGGTTAAAATAATTTGGTTTACACTACATACATTAACTATTCTAGAAATGTGAATAACACGTGAATAAATGTAACGCCATCTTTCAATTCTAACCTTTACTCATCTGTTTGCAGGTGAGAAAATAATTTCTTTGTGCCAGTATTCAAGCACTGTGTTTTTATCCCTGAGAACATCTCTGTTACGTTATTCTGAGGTTCGACAAAAGGACCAGCCTTTTTTTTTTTTTTCTTTTCAGTAATGCTTCACAAGTGTTACAGAGTGCTGGCTAATCTCAGCTATGGCTTAGGAATTTTAGATGAAATGCATTAGTCAGGGAAGATACAAAAAAAATAAAATAATGACAACTAGGTAAAATTCTTGAAGTTCACATTTTATTTATATACTCTTAAAACATCAGAAAACATGTACACAATATCTTCCACTGTAATTTTTTTTTTTCAATTGTTTTACAGCATTCTCTGACCTGCAAACAGATAGAAATAATAAATGTCAAAAATAAAGAGAACGAAATGAAACAAAGCCAACCACCAAAAATAAATACCAGTTTGCTCTGCTTTTGACAAATAAACGTCAGTCAGACAGTGTGGTCTACCAAGCAAAGTGTTTTGTTGTTTGTATTTTTTTTATCTCAAGTTCCTGATCTCTGCCTACGTCACTGCCGTACTTGTGAAGACCAGGTTCTCTTACAGCAAATCCCTTCTCAGGTGGGGGAAAAAAAAAAAATACAGTTCAGAATGCTAATGCAAGTGAAGGACAAACATGGACACAGAGAAATTGCATTTTCTCTTAACATAACCCTCACTTGCTTCATACAAATTTAAAACCATTTGTTCTCAGGTATGAAATGCTCTCAGTATACCATTTCCTCACCCAAATCATCTGGTAAAATACATGCTGAATACTGTGTGTGTGTGTGTGTGTGTATATATATATATATATATATATATATATATATATATATATATATATATACACATATATATATACACACACACACACACACACACACACACACACACACACACACACACAATTGTGTATCCCACATGTTCAGCCCTGTGATCCAAAAGAAGTGAAATGTCATAAAAATAAAGTTCGGGCACAACATATAAACACCATTGAAAACATTCCTCCGAGAGACAAAACGCTAGAATCAGAGAAATCATTGAACTACTAAGCCAACACGATTTTTTTTTTAAAGAAGCTTTAACGCATAATTATGGTTAAACATATTATATTTACTTATCAGAACTGCTGTCTTGTGCTTCAGTGCTCTAGTTTTCCGCAAGACATTTTAATAACAGTCTTCTCTTAACGGTATAATGCAGCTTGAATTGTAATGCTCAATTGTAAATGTGCAAGAAGCACGGTGATAAACAACAGATAAACCAAAAGAAACTACCACAACACCACAAGAATGAGGGAACAGGAATATATGAGATAAAACTATATATATATATATATATATATATATATATATATATATATATATATATATATATATATATATATATATATATATATATATATATATATAGTGGAAGACAAGCACATGGGAAAGGTAGGAGAGAAAGAAGATGAGAAGTGGTGACAAATGGAGGAGAGAGTTGGAGAAGAGCTGTGAAGTGGGTGAGAAGATGAAGGAGAAGTGAAGCGAGCAGTTGCAGCTGTGAGGGTGAGAATCAGGGCTGCTCAGTTCGGCTGGCATGTCTGCTTCGGGTTTTATCTGCTAAGAGATGAACAGGGCCTCTGCTCACTCCGCTCTCTGGCACTTGAGGCGGCTTTGGCTTGTACGCACCTCCAACAAAACCTCAGCTAAACTGCCTGCGAAGCCACAGCTGGCCAAGAACCACACCCAGGTCAAGACTCCTCTCTTCTCCTCAGACCGAGGATCCAGCATCTGATTAAGTCTGATTATAAAGGAGGAGCAGCACCAGGCAAGTCTCTTCGTCTACCTGAGTTAGAGACTCTGTACCCACCAGGGTCCTTTTTCACATTTTACTGTCTTTCTTATGCACAGGCCTTAAGATGTGTTGTTCAGTTTTATAGCGAGTGTTAGAGTAAGAGACATCTAGCGGAGTGGTTTGAACTCCTCATGAACACTAAACTGTTTCCAGCAAAGCCCACAGCACCTCCGTTCTACATTCCCACAAAAAAAGCTATAATCTAGAAACAACAGAAATGCGTTTAATTTGTCTGAACCTGGACCGATATTCACATCTCCCTGAAATGTCATTTTAGCTATAGAACAATTTATCCTGTCTATAGCAAGTCCAATTCAATAAATACTATTTAAAAGATTAGGAATAATAACATTAATAATAATAATTAAAAATAATACAAATGTCTTCCACTGACTGATTCTTTTACTATATGACACTGTAGGTTTGAGCAAGTGAGTGATCTGGGAAGAAAAATGCTTAATTATGCACTAATACAGTAATATACTGATGTGAAAATATCAAATGATAGATTCAATATGGCATATGGGCTCAAATGAAAGTTAAATTATACATGAGAATATTTCGTCACATATTCAGCATCTCAGTCAACTTCCAACAACATTCAGCTCCCCAGACCCCCTAATTTATGCTTTTCCAATGAAAATAAATGAGTCCTGGTTGACTGGCCTGACACTTTTTGGGCTTCTCTCTGGCAAGGTGGCTGGGTACGGTAAGGGGTGAAGAGTTTATATTCTTTCTTTTCTGAAAGGGTATGGGGCAAAAGCGGTGGCCGCTTTGCCTACCTTTCAAAGGCACACAGACTCACGTCTCAAACTGAGTTAGCAAGGCGCGAACCTCAGGAGTGAGCTGTTTGGCTGCCTTGGCGGCCTCTGTGATGGCTTTACGGTAAAGACCCTTTCTCTTCTTGTCAAAGCGAGACTGGAAGTTTTCTAGAAAAGGGGCAAGCTGAGTAATTGCCAGGAAGGAAGTGGTAGGCGACCCAAACCAGGAGACGCGGGCCTCCTGCCTGACTAACAGCCCGTTCTCTTTGCGGCTCACTGTGATAGCTAAGATGCGGGCAGGCCACCAAGGGAAGCCAAGGATTTTAGCCCACACAATGTCCCCTACACAAATCGTCCTGCCATCCAGAGCAACACACTTTGAGACATTTTTGGAAAAAACTGCAGCTTTGAGGGATTTACTGCATTTTTTTGAATCCTTGGGAGCAGAGGAAGAGGCAGAGACGAAAGTGGAAGATGTGCCAGGGGCAGAGGCAGATCGAAAATCGCCAGGAGGAGGGAAGTCAAGGGTCTCGGTCGAGCTACACTCAGAGTTTGATGACTTTAAGTCATCTGCACTATCAACGCTGCACATGGAGGTACTAGAGGAGTCGGGCTGCCTGGGTTTCAGGGTCATGTATACCACCAGGTTGCCAGCCTTGCTCCCGCGCATCTCCCGCCCCTGTTCCTCTGGCTCAGGCTGCGGGTTGCTGTGGTCCGAAGGTGGCTGGGAGAGCGGTTGGGGTTTGGGTCGTGCCTGCCTCAATGGGGGATCCAGCTCACTGTCTGGCCCCCGAGGCTCTGCAGCGGCAGTGGCCTGGACTGCGGAGCGTGTGGACGTGCAGCGAGGAGCAGCTAGCTTAGGCAGCGTTAAACGCCCTCCTCCCGGCAATTTCTCCAAGCAAGGTGGCTTACATGAGGAAGAATCATTTTCTTCATTACGGTACCTTTGAGGCTTGATGCGCATCCTGGGTGGCAGCGGGTTGGACATGCCTGGTCCTCCTCCACTGATCTGCTGCAGTCGTCGGGTGAAGTGGACCTTCTGGTGAGCTTCCTGAAGAGCTGCAGCCCTCGTCATGGCCTTTGTGTTACCGCTGCTGCCAGTGACCGAATCCCTCTGCCTCTTTTGTGCTTTGGCCATCTTCAGCACTTCCCGTGCCTTCGAGTGGTCAACATTTTTGCTCTGCAGCACTTTCTTGGCACTGAGTTGGACTCGGGAATTGGCTGAGGCCGGTGCTGTGGCGGAGACTCCTTTAATCACTCGGCTCCCTGCAGCTGTTCCTTTTACTTGGCTCTGGCCCAGAGCGGATGGGGTAGAAGAAGCAACCCGTATCGCTGCAGCTTGCCGCTTGGGCAAATCAGCTGAGCGGCTCCTGTCCTCTGAGCGTGCATCGTTGCGAGGCCGCTTCCCAGCACCCGGAGCTGTGCTCTCATTGCGCCGACGCTTTGCATCATCACTCCGGCAGTCTGATATAGGGCCTCTGCGCGTTTCGCGCTTCTCCCCTTGTACCACAGCCCCTTTGCATTTATCACACAGCACTTGTCTCGGTCGAAGCTTGATGGCATTCATAATGGAGGTGGGCTCCTCTCTGTATAGCCTGCGCTTCGGCCTTTTGATCTTACGAGGTGGAGGCTGAGGTAATGACTGGTTGTAGGTGTCCCTGATGAACAGCGGAGGCGGGTAAGGAGCCCCCTCCTGAAACAAAGGGGGAGGTTTTACGGTCCATGGTTTGGGCTCAGGGTTAGGACTGGGTTGAGCCACTGAAGGCCCCTGCACAGGTTCCTCTGAAAGGATGTCAGGAGTTCCTTGAGCCACTCCCTTCTCAGTCTCTGACTGGAATGCCTCAGTCTTAAGCTGCATAGATTCTGGTTTGTCCTTGTACTCTCTCTTGGGAAACACAGTTATTGGAATTCCAAAGGGTCCAAATCTGAGGACAGAGAATGGAAACAGGTAAACATTTAAAAAGTGAATGAAGCATACATTTTTTTCTCATTTACATCCTGAACATCTCAGAGAAATGGCTTCTTGTTTACCATTTGAAATATTTACACATCTTATATCCTGTGATTGCAGCCATCAGTTTCACTCAGATCACAGTGGCCACAAGCAGCAGAGACTCATACAAACTCGTACAGACCCATGACATCTAATACCTACAGCGTTTTCACTGCTATTTAATTCATGCATGTGTTTGTGCAATGCACCTTCATGGCTTGTTATAAATACACTACAAACCCCATTTGGTATAGAAAATGCTCTAGATGTCAATGTGGATCATTTGTTGCTTCTGATGTTCAAATTCTGAAAAACTAAACAAAAGGGAAAAGCCTCCCTAAATCCCCAAAACAACAAAAGATCAAAAGATTTTGCTTTTAAAAAACAAAGTTAATTATGTCTGTGTTCTGTTGTGTATGTTGTCGGCTCATGTAATCAGTGCCATCTAGGTCACACTATTTTATTTGTGTGATGAAATACTGTAATGCCCTTGTTTTTTGCCTTTGCTTTGCAGAAATCCAGAGTCTGGTAGAAAGCGAAAGTGAAAACTTCACATTTCACATGTCTGGGACTAAATGAGACTAAATTATATTCTGCATCAAAAGAACATGAATAAAACATAATAGCTTGCGTTCCATGATTTCTAGGAAGGAATCAAAAGATCCAGTTCTTTTTCCAAGATGTGTTGAGATCTAACAAACCTAAGGGGAACCAAGGCCAAAAATGCTAAAGAAGGTCACCATCGACCTGCTTGTGACTAAATATGGCCGGCACATCATTTCAAAGCTATGATTCAGAACGGTTTGGGCTGAGTGCTCGAAACTTCCTAACACACTAACAGGGTGTGAGGAGCCTGTTATATGAATTATTATAGGTATATGAATTACTTTTAACCACTTATAAAAATGGAAACCTGTTCGTCTATCCATTACCAGGTCAATGTTGCGTCATATCGGATAAAATACTCCTTGTCAGGAAAATCCCGTCTCATTTAGAAGTATAAATTTGCTCCCGAGTAACAAACGTAGAGCATAAAGAGTAATAATGTCATCAAATAATGTACAAATATAACTGGAGCAGTAGGTACCATATTACTGTACACTCTCTGCTTGTAACTTGGGAGGCCATATGGCATGTCTTATCAGAACTGGAGGAAATTGTTTGGCCAGGCACTGTTAAAAAAAAGAAAAAAGAAAAAAGAAAGCTTACAGACGACAGACGGCTAGAACACGACAGAACTCTCTGTAAAGAAGTGACATTTCATATCCAGTGCCAATATTCTAAAATATCTAGGAGTGTTCAGTTTCACACGGACATCAGCATGCAGTGCTAGATTGGTAAAGAATTGGATCTCGCGTGTCTAATCCAACGATGTATTCTTTAGACATATTATGAACATGTAGCATACTTACTGACAATTTTCTTCCTTTCATGCTAATTAAAACAGGCAGGCTTTTTATTTTCATTCGAAGCACATTAATAGTTGAAAGACTTCTCTCACATAATTTTTTTTTATATATTATATGGGGGGAAAAGACTGTATCAAAGCAGTATTGGGCATCATCTACTACTCAGATCTAATATCTGTATCACTGTGTATTAACCATTGACCTACACTCACCGGCCACTTTAATAGGAACACCTGTACCCCTACTTCATTCATGCAATTAGCCCAATTAGCCAAAATGTGGCAGCTGCACAATGCATAAAATCATGCTAATACTGGTCAAAGGATTGGGTTAATCTTAATAATCAAACTGAATGGGGGAAAAAAAGATGGACTGGTTTGAATATTTCAGAAACTGTTGATCTCCTGGCAGAAATGAGAGGTCATAGGAGAATGGTGAGACTGGTTAGAACTTACAGAAAGGCTAAAGAAACTTCAATAACCACTCTTTAAAACCGTGATAAGCAGAAAAGCATCTCAGAATGATCATCTCATCATGTCGAAGCTTGAGGTGGGTGGGATACAGCAAAAAGACCATTCCACTCCTTTCAGCCAAAAACAGCGTGTGAGGCTACAGTGGGGACGTTGCTTGTTGTATAACCAATCATAACCTGTCCAGTTCTAGGTTCTTTTTCTACGGATCTCTAATTCATCAAAACATTGTCATTTTAACTTGAGTAATTATGCATTCACACCAGCAGCGCCATGCGATAAAGCAGCTGAAAGTTCTTTATTTTCAATGTGACAGTAGGTGAAGTGACCAGTAGTGAAGCAAGGTAGGCAGGGCAAGCGATGTGATAATGCTGAGTAATGTTGTGAATATCAGTTGGAGCGAGAAATTTTTATGTTTTTTTTTTTTTTTTTGGCTTCCAAATATCTTTTTCATACTCATAGGTCCACACCAACTTTGTGAAACTGGCTGTGCTGCAACAGGCCTGAGGTTTTTGATTTACCCAAAACAGACCAGCAGTGTGTCCACCATTTAGGCATCAGAAACCGTGAGGAGCAAAGTGCTGTTTTGGGCTCAATGCATTACACAGTGATGCACCACATGGACACATTTTATATACATACATATCCAAAATTTTTACATTATTGTAGAAATACTTCTGATTGTGGCCAAATGAATGGTTTTGTATATGTTCTGTAGCATGTACAGATATTGTTGTTTTATGTCAATAATGGACTGTCCTGAGGCTACTCGTAAAACCTTGGCAGTAAACTAAACATGAGAACGTTCACAAGCAACCATCGTAGAGCAATTTGAGCAAAACATAATAATAAATGCTGCTGATGTGGGACAGAGTAGTCTTATTCACATGAAAAAATTTGTATATTAATGATAAAACCCAAACTGACTCTGGGTGTGGCTGGATGTGGCTGTGGCCATTCTCAAGGGGTCTTCAGATAGTTAAGGGTTCTTAACTTCCAAAAAGGATTCTTTTTGAAGGGAAACCCACTGTTGTTCGCCACAGAACTTCCGAGTGATCCTCCGGAAACCTTTAGGTGTCCAGATTTAAATGTTTTCTAAGCATGTGGTGCTCATTTCTGCATATAGCCCACCAACTGGATTTCACTTAAATAGCAAGACTAACCCATATATCTACCCATAAAGCCACTGCACATTTATGTTTAGTGACCAGTTCTGGCATTTTGAAACCTGATACCACACACACACACACACACACACACACACACACACACACACACACACACACACAGCTTACTGATGTTATAGTGCATTTCAACTGCTTTTAAATGTAGAAATTGGGATTTCTGTTTTACCAAAAACATTTACTCCTCATAGCATGCTAAGAGGAGTAAAAGTACGAAAATAGTTAGCCCATAACTTCAACATTAACCTGATAACCCTAGGACTTAAATATAAAATATATGAGATGTAATTAAAATTCAGTTAAACGTTTCAGTGTTTTTCATCTTGACAATTTCAGGCTCTTGCAGACCTTTTCAAGACTTCCAAAAAAAAAAAAAAAAAAAAAACCTTTCAGGCTTTCTTAGTGCGTTAAGGGTTAAGGGAATATCTAAAGACAGCAGATTTGGTGCCTTGAGTCTTGAATTGACAACAGAATATCCATACTGTTTTCATAATTTCGGAACATGCATACTTTTCCCAGGTATGAAATCGTTTAAACGCCAATTCCCCCCCCATCCCTGTGTAAGAACCTTGCATTTTGAAAGTCAATTTTACTCATGAGGCATACAACTCTATTTGGGACATAATCAGATATCACTATAAACATGCCTCATGATCGGTTAGGGAAAAATCAGTATGCCCTTCGCATGTAGCACTTAACCTTGATTACTAATGTGGACTCAGTGTGAGGGATTTATAGTCTGATTGATTCATCAGCCAGGAGCACAGGTATGTAAGTAGGGTTATTTTTTCCCCCCCATTTTTGATATATTGATATCAAATATCTCAGTCTTAAGTGTCAGATGATACCTGCTACTGATCCAATACTCACATCCTCATAAGCTTTTGAGTTTCTTAGTCATAAAAAAACATCCCGTGCATAAAGATGATGTGCTTTAAGACAGTTTGTGCATGATCTGTAGTGTGTCAATCAACACTACACATCTGTTACAGACCTGTTACAGCATTTCAGGTTAATATTGACCATGATATCAATACTCAGTACCAGACTGGTGCATCCTTATACATAAGGATTTTTAGTAGTTGTATCATGCAGTGCGTGTGTGATTAATAAAGCAGAACTATGCAAATCATTTTTTAATAGTGTAGGGGGAGGGGGGGGGCTTTATTCAGACCACCCCAAAAGGTAAACAAAGACTTCTGACAATGCCACTCAGGACTGAGCAGGGAAGAAACACAAGCCATGATCAGGTTTTAATTCCTCGCACCATGCAAAGCAGGGGTTTACCTTTTGGAAAGGTCCATGAGAACCCCGGAGAAGATCTTCTCGCCTAAACGAAATGACACAACGAGTGCATCGTCGATGATGTGATCCAGTGAGACCCGGACCTCGGAACCAGGCACGAGTCCGCAGATCGCCTCGGGCTGCCTGTCCACAGTTTCTGCACACACTTTCTGCTCAGGCTCTGCTCTCGCACCCGAGTCACACACCACCACACTCTCATCCTCCGGTTCTGAGGAGGTCTGAGGATGCTCGGTCTCTGCTGGAAACTGGACAGAGTCCTTACTGGAGATGTTAGAAGAGTCACTCGTGCAACTTTGTGCTACCGATTCTCTAAACGAGGTCTCTTCTGATGAACTGGTCTGCGACTTGGGAGACTGAGGGCGTTCATGGAAAGCATCCTCTGCAGGTTTGAAGTCGGAGCAGGGAGCATCACCTGCAGCTTCGGGCTCTGAGACTGTCTCTGATCCTATGAGATCATGCTCCAGATCAGCAGGACACACCGATTCCGGATTACTGTGGGCTGGTTCGTCTGTTTCAGTCACGGTCTCCGTTTCAAGAGCGGCTCGAGCGGGGACAGAATGCGAGAAAACGGTGGAGGGATCAGGATCTGAACCAGAGCAGGGCGGAAAGCAGGCGATGGACTCGTGTGGACTGACCTCGTTATTAGCAGCCGGCGCGTTTGGAGAAAACGACTCTTTCAGGCGCTCCTCTGCAACCTCAGTGTCGTTATGCGTACAGTCCGTGAGCACGCGCTCGTCCGTGTCGCTGTGTCCATCCTCTGCGTGCACACGGAGCGCTTTTCCCGCGACTCGCAGGTCCGGCCTTCTCATTTCCATTCGGACCTGACTGCATTCCTGAACTGCATCCACACTCTCAGCCTGGTGACACAGCTCCATTTTTGGGACGAAGCCCGCCGCCGAGTCGGGCTCTAAGCCGTCCACATGCTCACTCGGCTCCGCTTCGTACTCGAGCCCGTCACCCACTGTTGTTGTTGATGCAGCAGCAGCAGCAGCTCCTGGCTCCGCAGCCACGGCCGCCATTTTCTTTCCGCTTTGCAACTACTGCTTGGCCCTCTCCTACTGATAAGCGGAGATCCCGCCCACCGAGGAACTAAGCGCACTCGCTATTGGTTAGGGCGTCGCGAGTCTGTCACTGAGTGGGTCAAATTACTGCCATTCAAAGGGAAGTCCTGGAAACGCTATTGTGATTGGCTTCTGTTTTGTCAATATCGCTTTGCTTTACTAAAAAAGACAAGTTTGGCGCCACAAGGGGCAATGTTGAGTTGCGAGCGTACTGGGCCCTTTGCAGCAGTGGTTCTCAACCTTTTTTTTTTTTTTTTATTTTATTTTTTTTATACATAGCCAGCGACTCCCTTAACTGTAACATAAATTCCTTGAACCCCTGCAAAACAAATGTATTTTATGAACAATATTTAAAATGTACCATAATACTGAGTCTATTTATCATAGCCATAGTGCTTTCTATTCCAGAAGCTTCCACTGCCAGAACACATTAGGTCCGGGTTGACAATACTTAGGCCAACCTTTTTGTTGTTGTTTTTGGGTTCTTCTTTTTTCTTCTTCTTTTCCTTTCGGCTGTTCCCTTCAGGGGTCGCCACAGCGAATCATCTGCCTCCATCTAGCCCTATCCCCTGCATCTTCTTCTCTCAGACCGACTACCTTCATGTCCTTCTTCACTACATCCATAAACCTCCTCTTTGGTCTTCCTCTCGGCCTCCTGCCTGGCAGCTCTAACCTCAGCATCCTTTTACCGATATATTCACTCTCCCTCCTCTGAACATGTCCAAATCATCTCAACCTGGCCTCTCTAACTTTGTCTCCAAAACATCTCACATGTGCTGTCCCCCTGATGTACTCATTCCTGATCCTATCCATCCTCGTCACTCCCAAAGAGAACCTCAACATCTTCAGCTCTGCTACCTCTAACTCTTCCTCCTGTCTTTTCCTCAGTGCAACTGTCTCCAAACCATACAACATCGCTGGTCTCACTACTGTCCTGTACACCTTTCCTTTCATTCTTGCTGGTACTCTTTTATCACACAACAGACCTGACACTTTTCTCCACCCATTCCAACCTGCCTGCATACGCTTCTTCACCTCTTTTCCACACTCCCCGTTGCTCTGGACTGTTGACCCTAAGTACTTAAAATCCTGCACCTTCTTTACCTCTTCTCCCTGTAACCTTACTGTTCCACTTGAATCCCTCTCATTCACACACATGTGTTCTATCTTGCTGCGACTAATCTTCATTCCTCTTCTCTCCAGAGCAAACCTTCACCTCTCTAGACTTTCCTCCACCTGCTCCCTGCTCTCACTACAGATCACAATGTCATCCGCAAACATCATAGTCCATGGAGATTCCTGTCTGACCTCATCTGTCAGCCTGTCCATCACCACCGCAAACAAGAAGGGGCTCAGAGCCGATCCTTGATGCAGTCCCACCTTCACCGTGAACTCCTCTGTCACACCTACCGCACACCTTACCATTGTCCTACTGCTCTCATACATATCCTGCACCACTCTAACATACTTCTCTGCCACTCCAGACCTCCTCATACAATACCACAGCTCCTCTCTTGGTACCCTGTCATACGCTTTGTCTAAATCTACAAAGACACAATGCAGCTCTTTCTGACCCTCTCTGTACTTCTCCATCAACATTCTCAAAGCAAATATTGCATCTGTAGTGCTCCTTCTTGGCATGAAACCATACTGCTGCTCACAAATGCTCACTTCTCCCCTTAGCCTTGCTTCCACTACTCTTTCCCACAACTTCATTGTATGGCTCATCAGCTTAATACCTCTGTAGTTTCCACAACTCTGCACATCTCCCTTGTTCTTAAAAATCGGCACCAAAACACTTCTCCTCCATTCCTCAGGCATCCTCTCACTCTCTAAGACCTCGTTGAACAACCTAGTTAAAAACTCTACTGCCATCTCTCCTAGACACTTCCATACCTCCACTCGTATGTCATCAGGACCAACTGCCTTTCCTCTCTTCATCCTCTTCAAAGCTCTCCTAACTTCACCCTTGCTAATGCTTTCTACTTCCTGCTCAACAATATTTGCCTCTACTACTCTTCTCTCTCTGTCATTTTCCTCATTCATCAGTTCCTCAAAGTACTCCTTCCATCTTTCCCTCACCCTCCTGTCACCTGTCAACACATTTCCATCTCTATCTTTAATCACTCTAACCTGCTGCCCATCCTTACCATCTCTATTCCTCTGCCTCGCCAACCGATACAAATCCCTCTCACCTTCCTTACTATCTAACCTTGCATACATGTCCTCATAAGCTTTCTGTTTGGCCTTTGCCACCTTTATCTTAACCTCACGCTGCATCTCCCTATATTCCTGTCTACTTTCCTCCGTCCTCTCACTGTCCCACTTCTTCCTAGCTAACCTCTTCTTCTGGATACTCTCCTGAACTTCCTCATTCCACCGCCAAGTCTCCTTGTCTTCTTTCCTCCTTCCAGATGACACACCTAGCACCTTCCTACCTGTCTCCCTGGTTATTGATGTCAATTCAAGTGACCAGTCAAACAGACTTTGATAATTGTGGGATAATGTGTTTCCACTGCTGTAACCATCCATCCATTTTACATACCGCTTATCCTACACAGGGTCGCAGGGGGAGCCTGGAGCCTATCCCATGGAACTCAGGGCACAGGGTGGGAGACACCCTGGATGGGGTGCCAACACATCACAGGGCACAATCGTGCACACAATCACACACTACGGACAATTTGGAAATGCCAATTTCCTACAATGCATGTCTTTGGACTGGAGGAGAAAACCAGAGTACCCGGAGGAAACCCCTGAATCATGGGGAGAACATGCAATCTCCACACACACAGGGCAGAGGCGGGAGTCGAACACCCAACCACGGAGGTGCACGGCAAACATGTGAACCACTAAGCCACCATGCACCCATACCGTTGTATCCAAATTTTTTTTTTTTCAAATCATGGACCATCTGGCTACACTTCATGGACCTCACATTGAGAACCACTGCTTTAGGCATTCGTTAACTATACTGCTTGTGAATTAAATGAACAGCTTTACCTTGACACTAAAGTTGCAGTTCAATAAAACAAAAGAAAAGGGGGAAAAATCTGATTTGATATTCTGTATAATTTATAGTATAAGACAGGAAGCATCATCGTGACTGTTATACTTGCTACTAGTGGATTAGTGTTGAAAATGTCTGTTACACTACTATCCAGTAAACTGTGTTGTATATATGTTGTATTTATTCATTAATAATTTGCTGAATCAAGTGCCGAACTTGAGGAACTTTGAGTGCAACATTTGCAACCTTTACCCCTTAACGATCTGAGATTATTGACTTTTTTTCAAATGGTCCAATGCAGATTGCTGGACCATTTTTAATTTTCCTAAAACTAAAAAAAAATGGTATTATTATTATTATTATTATTATTATTATTATTATTATTATTATTACTAGAGTGATTACCTCTATGTATTGGCACTGCAAAACCACCATTTTTTTTTTGTTTTGTTTTGTTTGTTTGTTTGTTTTTTTACTTGGTTTAACTATATCGGCCATCTTTGACACTGTTCATTTGGCCTTGTATTTATGCTAGCAGTGTCCCCTGTAATGCCAGTGTGGCACACAACCACTAACCTCTTACAGGAATAATGAAAATACAGCAACAGACAACAGATTTGCACCAGAGTCACTAAACACATCACAAATCTTTCAATATAAACATATTTTCAGGGTGGAGTTTTCCTTTAAGTGTCTATCCTTTAAATGACTGTTGTATTCTATCCTATTAGCAACACATTTTCTTATCATGTTTCTCTGTGTATCTTTACTCATTAAAATTAAGAACATTTTCTTTCCCAAGATCTTATCTCTTCCACCATTCTTTCAAATTCTTAACATCATGACCCTGATGAGCTGAATAGATTCTTTGTGTACACACAGGTATATCAGGTTTTGTGTTATGCATATTTCCATCCATATTTCCATCCGTCAGTTATAAGGTAAAACACAGAGAGAATGTGAGTGTGTGTATGTGTGAGTGAGAGAGAGAGAGAGAGCAAGTGAAAGAGCTCAAGATTTGCATATTTTTTACTACTGCACAAGAATTTAGCACAGTGTATTGATTGCTTATTTTGCAAATTGCAATTTAACAAGTAACAAATCATAATAGTATAAAGATACTACTTTCTACACTTCATTTACATTCGTTATACAACATGTTATACAAAAGTTATACAAGAGAATTTATTTAGTGTTCTACACTATTTTAGAAATGTGAAGAGTTTTCTTGACTTCACAGCACAGTACTTCCAGTAGAATTAGGTAACATTTGATACTAAATGTTCACCAAGCTAATCAAAAAATTAACCTGTGAAACTGAATTATGATTGTGATTTATGATGTGATTTGTCCTCACAGCATGTTTCATCACAGCACATTTATTGTCAAACCTTAAGGGACACTTTGTATGACAGCATTGTAAAAGTTTATGTTCCACTATGGTTTATAGTCATCGAACTGATCTACTCTTAAGAACAGGCCTGTGAAGGTCGCTGGTTAAATAGCCATGTTGTAATCACACCAATTAATGCAGCCTTGGTCACAGGTGCCGTTTCATGGGTTTTGGCACAACCTGAGGAGACTTGTAAGTCACTCAAAAGACAATGGGGTCAATGACTTGTTGGTCATAAATGGATGACATTCTACTAAACCCAATTCTGCAGTGACATTTGAAAACATATAATAAGGTGAATATATATATATATATATATATATATATATATATATATACACACACACACACAGGTGCATCTCAATAAATTAGAATGTCGTGGAAAAGTTCATTTATTTCAGTAATTCAACTCAAATTGTGAAACTCGTGTATTAAATAAATTCAATGCACACAGACTGAAGTAGTTTAAGTCTTTGGTTCTTTTAATTGTGATGATTTTGGCTCACATTTAACAAAAACCCACCAATTCACTATCTCAACAAATTAGAATACTTCATAAGACCAATAAAAAAAACATTTTTAGCAAATTGTTGGCCTTCTGGAAAGTATGTTCATTTACTGTACATGTACTCAATACTTGGTAGGGGCTCCTTTTGCTTTAATTACTGCCTCAATTCGGCGTGGCATGGAGGTGATCAGTTTGTGGCACTGCTGAGGTGGTATGGAAGCCCAGGTTTCCTTGACAGTGGCCTTCAGCACATCTGCATTTTTTGGTCTCTTGTTTCTCATTTTCCTCTTGACAATACCCCATAGATTCTCTATGGGGTTCAGGTGTGGTGAGTTTGCTGCCCAGTCAAGCACACCAACACCATGGTCATTTAACCAACTTGTGGTGCTTTTGGCAGTGTGGGCAGGTGCCAAATCCTGCTGGAAAATGAAATCAGCATCTTCAAAATGCTGGTCAGCAGAAGGAAGCATGAAGTGCTCCAAAATTTCTTGGTAAACGGGTGCAGTGACTTTGGTTTTCAAAAACCACAATGGACCAACACCAGCAGATGACATTGCACCCCAAATCATCACAGACTGTGGAAACTGAACACTGGACTTCAAGCAACTTGGGCTATGAGCTTCTCCACCCTTCCTCCAGACTCTAGGACCTTTTTTTCCAAATGAAATACAAAACTTGCTCCCATCTGAAAAGAGGATATTGGACCACTGGTCAACAGTCCAGTTCTTCTTCTCCTTAGCCCAGGTAAGACGCCTCTGACGTTGTCTGTGGTTCAGGAGTGGCTTAACAAGAGGAATACGACAACTGTAGCCAAATTCCTTGACACGTCTGTGTGTGGTGGCTCTTGATGCCTTGACCCCAGCCTCAGTCCATTCCTTGTGAAGTTCACTCAAATTCTTGAGTTGATTTTGCTTGACAATCCTCATAAGGCTGCGGTTCTCTCGGTTGGTTGTGCATCTTTTTCTTCCACAATTTTTCCTTCCACTCAACTTTCTGTTAACATGCTTGGATACAGCACTCTGTGAACAGCCAGCTTCTTTGGCAATGAATGTTTGTGGCTTACCTAGTGAACCAAACTGAGAGACCATTTTGAAGGCTCAGGAAACCTTTGCAGGTGTTTTGAGTTGATTAGCTGATTGGCATGTCACCATATTCTAATTTGTTGAGATAGTGAATTGGTGGGTTTTTGTTAAATGTGAGCCAAAATCATCACAATTAAAAGAACCAAAGACTTAAACTACTTCAGTCTGTGGCATTGAATTTATTTAATACACGAGTTTCACAATTTGAGTTGAATTACTGAAATAAACGAACTTTTCCACGACATTCTAATTTATTGAGATGCACCTGTATATATATATATATATGGGCATATGAGCGTTTTGAACATCCCATTCCAGATTTAGTCTCCCTTTGCGCTTATAATAATCTCCACTCTTCTGGGAAGGATTTCCACTAGATTTTGGAGCTGGCTGTGGGGATTTGCTCTCCACAAGAGCATTAGTGAGGTTGGGCACTGATGCTTCAGTAAAGGAAAAAAAATGTTTTTCTTTACTGCAGCACAAAGTGCCCCCTATAATTTATGCATGCATCAGTGAAAGAATTTGATAGGGCAGGGATTTCCTAGTGACATCTTAACCAACAAGCTGACTGACTCTTTTCTCAAGCGTAGACAGAATTCCAGAGATAGACAGCTATCTCTATTCAAACCGTCTCTGGTAATACACATTCAAGGAGAATTCAAGGCTGCATCCTAAATTAAATATTATGCACTAAATAATTTCTGTAGTGTTGCACTGATATACTGTTTAGTATAGTAGTGATACATTACAGAAATATTACAGAAGTGTTATGAGAATAAAAACTTTATTGAGCACATCATTGTGATTTACAGTTACTGCGTACTAAAAAAACGAAAGCTCTCATGTTTAACAAGAGCCCGTGTTTCAGCCGGCTGCATCACAGAGTCAGCTCTATTCTCATTCCTTAGCTCTGTTTGTCCAGCATGCCCTCATTCATGTTCTGTAGAATCAGAATACAGCACAAAAAGCAAGCTAGCCAGCTGATTTAGCTATCTAACTAAAACATAAGCTTTTGTTAAAGGTAAAAGAGATGCTGTATAATTGTACTCTCTCTGTTCAGGGCCTTGTATACCAAACAGGGCTAAGAGCTAGCCGGCAAATGGCACCTAGCTAGCTAAAACACAGAGTGAAGAACAAAACACTCTACTGGACACTTCTGGTGTGTGTATCCTTATCATCCAATCTGTGGTCCCTGTGCATTTTGTTACCTGATCTGTGTATTATGGTTTCTGATCCAGTTTGCGTTCACAGTCTTTTAGCCAGCTAGCTAAAGTTAGCCAGTTAGCTCACTGCTGTTGGCTTTGTATAAACAGAACATCATTTTGCTTCAGCCAGGGGTGCCTGATATTGTCCACGAAGGGCCAGTATTTTAGTTCCAGCCAACTAGGAGACACACCTTATGGTGTCCGGCACTCGCAAATGATCTCATAATATCTCATAATATCTGTTGATCAACGGCCCCCTATTTTTCAGTGTATAGACCCAGACTTAGTCATACAGTTGCCTATTACTAAACATCTGTTTTATCTAAGGGTGGATGAATGTAGACATTCAGAAGACGCTGCAGAACCTGTAGCATGTTTATGCTCTATTTATTTATCCTCAGCACATCGGTGGCATAAAGAAGGAAGAGACAAATTTATATGCCTTAAACAAACTGAAGCTATATTGCGATTAAAGTTGTAATCCATGAGCCTCTGGCATTGAGTTTTATGTGTTAAGGGCATTGACCTGTGGGTCATACATAAGCTGTGACCTGTATTTTTCCCTTTTACCAAACTACATTCTGAAATGTCCAAAATGGACCGTTTTACTCATATAATTTTAAGTGCAGAGATTCAAAAAACATCAATTCAGTGCCAATTAGCTGAAGACCTAATATTGGTTATTTATGAGATATTTAACTACCAATTAATTGATCATCAAACTGTGTCGTATATATGAAACTGAAATTGAATGATGTCTACTATCAAAACAGTGTAGTTGCTGTTTAGGATAATATTCTTATTATGAGGTACTTCAAACTGGTCTGTTTTAGCACTCTGAATATGTGTGAAATTCCAGTATATTAGCAGTAGTTTGCTTGAGTGTGCACAACATGCTGAAACAACAAGATTGCCCAGATTATCCCGTGTGTTCTGTCCGCAGTGTAAAGAGCTTAGAGTATGCCTACATACAAGGTCAAGGTGCGGCTTCCTGTGCTGCCAAGAGCATGGCTTGGTCACAGCTACCAGCTCCATTCTGTCTATTCAGCCCCAAGGATGTTCAATACTAAAAGTGTTATATATGGAATAATATCAAGAAAAAGAAAGCCCTGCTGAAGATGCCAAAACACAGGCTGATAACTAATGCTACATCATAGACAGTAAACAGTCAGGAAAATCTCACATATTTATTGATCAATTTAGTCAAGTACTGTAATAAGGATGCTGGAAAATAACACCAGCTGGCAAAGACTAACCAACGTGACCAGCTCAGCCTGTAATTTTGCAGCTGGTAGCTGTTCAGATCACACAGGGTTTTTCAGCAGGGAGAAAAGAAAGAAACGGCTATATATTCCTATGCAGGTGAACATATTCCTTCACATACAATATGTGTAGCCTAGAGTAAATCCAATTTACAAAATGTTACCATAATAGAAAAGGACCAGCTGTCTAAGCACACCGTTACTTAGCTTAGCTAATGTTTCCTCTATAGCAGTGTCTGTTTCACTTGAGTAGCTGTTAGGAGCAAACCAGGTTCACTATCAGATAGCTAATGCTATTGTAATGGTTTTAATGGAAACTGTAATGGTCCCTGTGGGTGTTGACTGGTAATTCGTTGCCTTCTATTGGTGGCATGTTATGTCTAGTGGATACCATTAAATAATTGTAATTGTAATGGTTTTAATGGTTAGCTGATGGTTTGTAATGGTATTTGTAATGGAAACCATTCGAATTTCTGTGATGGTTTCTATTGTTTTGTTTGTTTGTTTTTTCTTTCAGCAGGGTTTTCAGACCTTGAAAGCAAAACTGGAGCTTTTTGTTAACAGAAAGCACTCAAAAAGCATTCGAAGCTCATGCATAATAAGATATTTTACAATTCCTTTAAGAACATACATATTTAGACATATATTAGTAATCAGGGTATATTATATGATATTTTGCAGTATTACTATATAGTTCCTTGGTATAAGGGTATAATGAGTAAAACTACAACGGAAGGAGAATTATGTGTATATATTGGCACACAGTATTGTAGAAGTACAACAAAAAAAGTGAATGGTGTCATTCATTACAGATCTCTAGTCACTATTTGATGCAGGTGAGCAACCTCACGGTCAAAATCTTAACGACTTGCCATTTTGCCATCATACGATTATACAGGTTTATGGCCTAATTATGATAGTGCTGTGCTCATGTCATAAAGTTGTAGAGTCAGCAGGAAGAGATGTGTATTTAAGCAGAGGAAATTTATCCGCAAGTACTTTCCTCTAAAATCAGCCGTCCGTTCACTCCGCATTGACATCATCTCTGTTCAGCCATGACTTTCTCTGGCAAGTGGGAAACTGAAAGTCAGCAGGGATATGATGACTTCTGCAAACTTCTTGGTGAGTGATTTGGTGCCTGGAACTAGAGGTGTGGATCAGTGAGGTGTCATTTTCGTGAACGTGTCAGCTTTTTGAGCCTCTTTTGACAGGGAGGATGCTCTGCACTGCTGCTTGGTAAAGATGTACAGGATTTAATTAAGTGCATTACAGGAGGTGATCAGTTATCACGATAAAAGTATCTTCTTAATGAAGCACAGACTCAGCAGGCAAAAGGGTGCTTCCTGTTTTTGTCAGTGCATATTTACATTCGGCAGATTCCCTTAACCAAAGTGACCTACAGAAGTGCACTGAAGTCTCTATCAATAAATACATCCTCATACTGGTTCACTGAAGCAGGGACTAAGAGTATTATCAGTCTAAAAACCCTGTTGGGGAGGTTAGTATGGGGTGAAAGAAAAACACAAGACAAGGATTTGTCTAGACAGGTTCTAATTTAAGTACTTCACGAGGAGGTAGGTCTTCAGTTGTTGTTCGAAGACAACCAGTGACTCAGCTGTTCGGACAGCTGGGGAAGTTCATTCCACCGCCTAGGCGCTAGAACAGAGGAGAGCTTTGATGCATGCCTTTCTTGTACCCTGAGGGATGGTGGGTCCAACTGAGACGTGCTAGAGGATCGGAATGGGTGTGGAGCAGAGCGATATGTGATGAGTGCTTTAAGGAAGGTGGCCGCTCATCCTTTTTTGGTTTTGTATGCAAGTATCAGTGTTTTAAATCTGATGCAGGCAGCTACAGGAAGCCAGTGGAGGGAGCATGGCAATGAGGTAGTGTGGGAGGACTTGGGAAGTCGTGCAGCTGCATTCTGGATCATTTGCAAAAGTCAAATTGTGCGCAGACACAGACCTGCTAGGAGTGAGGTGCAGTAGTCCAGTCTCAAAATGACACGGTAGCACCTGAGTGGCCTGTGTCTGATAAATGCTGAATTGATTTTATTTATTTTTTTGCATGTTTGTAGGTGATTTATAAGAGACCATAATCAACCATGTTCAATTTGAATAAATACAATAGGGGTTACTGAGTGTAAATGAGTGAAAATCATTGAGTGCATATGTTTGCATACCCTTAAAAGAAAATAAAGAAGACAAAAACAGTGCTTGCTTCAGAACAGTTCTGGGGACCAAAAGGGTTATCTCAAGATAAGATTTTCATCTCTTCCTTTTGGTTCTTTTAAAACTGGTGCTGTCTTATGCTTTGGACTTTTATTTATTATTAATTATATTTTATTTATTAAGAGTACTTTAACACAGGCAGGACAATAATTAGTCTGTACTTTTGCACTTCAGGTATCCCCGCCGATGTGATCGAGAAGGGTCGTGATTACAAACTTGTGACGGAGGTGGTTCAGAACGGTAATGAGTTCTCTTGGACTCAGCATTACCCAGCCAACCACAGCGTCACCAACAAATTTGTTATTGGCAAGGAGTGTGACATGGAGACCATCGGAGGAAAGAAGTTTAAGGTAAGACTGAGACGATCCCTCTTGAAACAATAACACCGAAAAGAAAAATGCAGGCACTGCTATAACATTTAACATCATCAGAAAATGAACAAGATCTAAAGATCTACTGTATACTTACACTGCGAAATTACAGCTCAGCAAGACATCATCACAGCACTGAATACAGATTTCATTAAGATTTTTTATTCATTCATTTATTTATTTATTTAAAAGAGAATCAAGCTATTATAAGATCTGTGAATGGGATTTATTTTTAACGTCACCAGGCAACCGTCACCATGGAAGGGGACAAGCTGAGGACACAATTTCCCAACTACAACCACATAGTCGAGATCAGCGGTGGGAAGCTGGTTGAGGTACATCACTGAATAAAAACTGCATAGATCGTACAAACTGAATTTTTTTTTTGAGGTGGTAACTATTAAAGTAAGAGTACTTAATTACTATACTTAAGTATTATAATTATCATATAATAGTATATTTGTATTATTAATTATTGTGTATCAAAAATGAATACGTGTACTCTTTTACATGAACAAAAACACACGTTTTACTATTTACAGTTTAATTTAGACCTTCCAAATGATCTCAAAGATCATTACACAATTTTTTTTTTTCTGGTGATGTTTAAAAATCTAATCAAATCCTTACCTTTGGATAACACAAGGACAATTTGCATATTAGTGTTTCTTCATATTTTAAATGTATGTATTTCTTCATATATTAAATTTAATGGAAAAAGACTCAGTCATGATACAAATTCAAACAAGGCAAAGATTTACCTTCATAACATTTCATACAAAATAAGTCATGTGAATATTTACAAACCTGATGTCTGTGAGACCATGTGAAAAATATGCTGATTTCTATAACAAATTATTCTAAACAATATAATACTCCCCTCCAGTAAAGCATGGGCACACATTTTAACTTTTACTCAAGTCCAGATTTTGACACACTACCCATTTTTTCACTTTATTTTCACATTGTCACTGTGTGTAGAAAATTGCTAATGTGAGTACCATTCTCTGCTACACAGACTTCCACGGCCACCTCAGCTAAAGGTCCAGTTGTCCTGATCCGAACCAGCAAGAAAATCTAAATGCATCACATTGCCTGTGTATGACTACAAACATATTCAATAAACTATAAAAAAAATATATATTTTTTTCTTCTTGTGTGCCTCTCAATGTTTCTTAAGTGAGACTTTAAGCATATAAATGCTCAAAATCTGAAAAAAAAAAAAAAAGTAAACAAACAAATAAACAAACAAACAAAAAAAACAGCAGCATTTTAATCACTACATGGCTACCACTGGGGGGCAGCCAGCTTTCAAAATGTGCCCCTGCCCTGAGGGTAAAATGTAACCCTGCTAAAATCCTTGGTAGTTCTCTTTGTTACAGAACGTTGTGAGAACATTAGTTTGATGTTGCTAGAAAGGATTTATTGCAGCAAATCAGACATTTTAAAACCAACCATAGTCTTAAACTATGATGCAAAAAGCAAGGCGACAGATACTGAGGTAATTATAATAGACTTACACATGCACTCAGACTAGTCTCCTTTTATTTTAGCATACTTCAATTCATTTCCAAACCCTCTTGACTTTATAGTATCTTTTAAGCGGTAAAACAATATCGTGTATCGTGTAAAATAGTGAATGCATGTTTCAGTTTGGGTTTGGAAGTAAACCTTTCTAATAATTAAAAGTGTGCCAGCACCTCCCCCTCTCTGCTGTTCAAACAAAGGTTGTGAAAATGATCCATCTACCCAACTGCCCCCCACCCTCCAATCCTTTCTTCACACCGGCTCAGACATGTGGCGTACCTCCCTGGGCCTGCACATGTACCCCCAACAGAGCATTCGCACAAAAGAGGCTCGGCTCCCTCCTCCCCTCCCTCCCAGGCTTCCTCTCTGTCGTCTTCCAGCCAATATCTTTAATTACTCAGATAAGACGGCTCTCTCAACAGACCCACTAATCTAGCATGACATCCCATTCTGCGGGTTTACACCTTATCAGACTCACATCAGTCCACAATCCCACAATGAGTGTCTTAAAAAATATTTGCTCCTTTAAACAGTACAGACAGCTGGAAGAGCAAATAGGACAGAGGCCAATTCAATATACAAATGTTCAGTTAAATATAAAGAGTGATGTATAAATACAGCATTAATGTTTTTATTTTGTCCTGGATTTTCATTAAATTTTATGTCTCCACTATACTTTTTTTGGGCTGTTCTTTGATCTAGATAATCTCATTTCCCCATTCCCATACCAAATGGGCTGAATGTCCTACACAAATACAAGCTTTTAAATGAAACCATAGGCCACTGAATAAAACTTAGTGACTGATATACTAAACATTTAGATTTAGCAGACATCAGTCACAATGTGCAGCATGTATCTAATGGACAATAAAAATCACTCCCTTCAGGTTATACCCCATTATAAGAACATACGCCAATTCATTATAATATGCTCAGGTATAACCTCTGGTGATATATAAATACAGCACTAAGCATTTTTTTCTCCAGGTATTTGCAAGAACTAAATAAAATCATTAGTTGGCTACTAGCACAGATATTTGAATTTCTTTGTGTTTCCTTTTCATAACACTGACCTCTGCAGTGTATCATTAAGAAATGACTTGGAATATATTTTCTCTCTTCATCGCAGTTTTCCGGGCTGTTCTTTGATCCGGAAAATCTTTAGCCCTTGCTTTTTATGTTTGCTCTTTATTTGCTGTTTAGTGACAGGAAAGAGTGTCATGCCGAGCAGGAATCTCCCCCATTGTCTTGTATGTAGCACATGAAGTGGGAGGTGGGGGTGGGGGCAGACAGACAGACAGACAGACAAACAGAGAGAGAGAGAGAGAGAGAGAGAGAGAGAGAGAGAGAGAGAGAGAGGGGGGGGGGAATAGAGAGAGAGAGAGAAGAGGGGGGGGGGGAATGGTGAGAGAGAGACAGAGGGACGGAGGGAGGGCATGGCTTGCTTTCTGGGGTGGGGCTAAAGGAAGAGAGCTTCCCACTCCCTTCCGACCTTTTCATGTGCAACGACTCCACATTCATATTAAAACACGTGACCTATGCAAATGAACTGCTTTTACTATTTAGTACAGTATTCAACCAAGAACGAATGGGGGGGGGGAAAAAAAAAAAGACATCTCTGCTGTTTGTTTTTTTCTTTTGTTTTATTTTTGGGATAAATGGCATGTTTTCCTTCCCTATCCCCACTGGCCACAATCTCCTACACAAATACAGGCTTTTAAATAAAACCATAGACCACTGAATAAACTCTCATCAGTACTCACTGGTCTACTAAATGTCTAGATTTAGCAGACATCGGTTGCAATGTGCAACATTTCCTTGGTGGACAATAATTTTTTTTTTTTTTTTTTTTTTTTTTTTTTTTTTTTTTTTAAATCACTGCCTTCTAGCAGTAATATCTTGTTATAAAAACACACTAAAGCTAAAATTCTAAACAAAATAATGCAGTGGTAAAAAAAAAAAAAAAAGAAAAAAAAGTAACAGGTCTACACAGTAACAGATGAAATGAATGGTTACATATTGCACACACAAGAGGCTTCACTGAAATCCAACTGAAATACAAAAACAGTGCCTATATCAGTTACAGTGAACACAATTCATCTACCTACATAACGAGACTTCAACATAAAAGATTAATGTGTGGAATGTGGAATAAAATGTTCTGGGGATTTAAAAAAAAAAAAATAATAATAATAATAATAATAATAATCCTGAAGCTCATGACCAGTCAGAAAGAAGATAATCAAATAAAACAGAAGTCCTGCAAAATCAGCATAAAAACAATGGCATACATTGAGGTAGTTCAAGATTCAGGACTATCAGAGGATAATTTGGATCCAAAGTCCAGTAAAGTGGTTAAAAAGCTTATAATTTAGCAGGACATAAAGCAGACACTTTGGTCTTGCTGCTGGTTGATTTTATTGTGCAGTTGACATCCCTGTAAAAACCCACCAAAACCTGAGTGATATGGACTTGGAGTTAGCGCTAGTCTAATCTTTAGTGTTCTGTGAAAACGTGTCTGCTTCATGAATATTCAGCGTTGCTCGATTTTCACAACAAAGCAAACAGTTTGGAATGGCAAAAAAAAAGAAGTAGTTGAAGAAAATGTATCATCTCTGTTGTCTTTACCCATCACAGTGTCAACAAGCTCACCCATGTTTGCGTAATTAGATCTTCCATAAGCGATGGATCAGTAGTATAGTTGATTATGTAACTGTATAATATTGTCTAATCTACCAAATATGACAAACGTGTCCACAGTATCCTAGCATTTGATTAGAGAATGACTGACTGTCATTCAGCACAGCAGAAGTGTGAGGTAATTTGCATGCACCACAGTGACTAAATGGATGAGGTAAAAGACAATGAAGTCATCTTTCTATGGTAGTGAGCTTAGCATGGATGAATCAAGGAGTTCCCCCCCCCGTCTCCTGCCCTGCCCGGGTAAGCAGCTTGTAAAGCTCAGCTTCCTCCAGCGTGAGCTACAGAGGCGACAGGACAGATGCCTCATTCCCCTGGGGTTTCCCCTCCATCTGCCTGCAGGAAGGCCAGAGGGATGGGGCTCTAAACCAAAAGCTGCAAGTAACCTTTCTTACAGACATGCTCACCTTTAAAGCAGATCAAATACAAACACATTTACAAATTAACCACTCCATACAAACATCAGCTGTTTTTTTTTTTTTTTTTCAATGGCATTTTTTTTTCTTCTTTCAAGTAATCTGCGCATCCCTGATGTGTTTTATATAGTCACTGTAAACGATACCAAAAAGGGAGACAGGTGTCTTGGTCATAAAGCCAGCGTCTGACTTTTAAGGCAGCAGCATCAAGGACGACACAGTAATTCCAGTGTGAAATTTCAAGGACGCCTTATTTATGTTAAAAAAAAAAAAAAAAAAAAAAAGAAAAAAGAAAGGGAGAGAAAGAAAAGGAAAATACACAGCAGTTTGGGAACCTGATATCCACCGTTTGTCTTCTTAAGGCTTTGTTTGGAACTAAAATGCTCCTGTGGGACGTTTCTAAGTGTCTGATAATCATATCTTGCACCGCTGGCATTCCATTTTCCTTCAGTCACGTTCTCAGAATGAATCGGCCCCAAAACATACATGGGCATTTTGTAGTCTTTGAGATCTTTTCTCAAAACAGGCAGAGCAACAGGCACCTAGGTGTTTAAAAGGAAGAAAAAAAAAAAGCAGAAGGTCCACACTTGAGCTTGTTTCAGCTTAATACTATGACCTTTGATGGATCTGTTTGGCTGTGGGTCTTCTGTTTAGAAAGTCTGTGCCTCTGGCTGAGGGTGGATGGTGCTGGGGAGGCAGAGAGGAAGGCGGAGGACAGCGGGCGCACTGAGTTCGTTCTGCCCTCCCTCTCCTGGCGTCACCTGTTGAAACAACCGGTTGTGAAGCCATGGTGTGAGCCCAGGTAGCTGTTTGCGTAAGCCAGGCCCACACAGGGTCGCGGTTCCGCCGCCATGCCAACCTGCATGGAGAGGGGTCCCTGCAAGGAGGGCAAGCCGCACAGCCCAGACGCCAGACTGGGGAAAGACGGGAACGACGTGGTCGGCATGGAGGAAGAGAGCAGGCTAGCCTGGTGAGGCTGGAGATATTCCCGCGTGCTCACTGCACCCATGGCCTGGCACTCAGCCAGCATGTGCAGCTGTGCCAGAGCAGGGGAGTGCTGCGCGAGTGCCGGGTAGCTGCCAGTCTGGAGCAGTAGTTGCTGTGAGGTGGATGCAGGGTGTCTTTGCAGGGCCAAGGGAGCAGGGCCGGGTGAGGCGTGAGCCTGAGGCTGTGCTCTCTGACTGGATGAGGGTGACGACTTGGACTTGTTGGCTTCTTTCACGTCATTATCGTGCGCACTGTAGAAAAGACACCAACAATTAGGAAACAATTAAGTTGTTCTTATTAAGAAACTTTTATCACTTTTTCTTTTCTTTTTACTTTGTTATTATTATTCTGTTCCTGTAAAGCCCTTTGAGGCAGAGAAATGAGCTGAGTATAATATACAGTCATGTGAAAAAATAAGTACACCTAATGGAAATTTTTTTGACATATTTGTACAAGCAAACATTTGATCATCTTTGAAACAGTGCCCATTAATGAAGTTGATATACTTGAACAAAACCACAAGGAAAATGAGCTTTATCAATCATTTATTCAACAGAAATATCAATAGATGTGATTATTCTCTGGAAAAAGTAAGTACACCATTGGCCTCAGAAGCTAGTATTCCTCTATTTAGCAGAAATAACTTCTTGTAGGTGTTTGTTTTGTTTTTTTTGACCACTCTTCCAAGCAATATTCTTTCAGTTGCAAGATGTTTGAGGGTTTTCTTGCATGTACTGCCCGTTTCAAATCCCCCCACAACATTTCGATGGGATTCAAATCCGGGCTTTGACTAGGCCATTCCATAACCCTCCATTTCTTCTTCTTGAACCATTCCTTGGTGGATTTGCTAGTGTGCTTGGGATCATTATCCTGTTGAAAGGTCCACTTTCGGTTCAACTTCAACTTTCGGACAGATGGCCTCACATTATCTTCAAGCACTCATTGATATGATGCAGAATTCATAATTGAATCAATGAATGCAAGCTGTCCAGTCCCCGAGGAAGCTGCACCATTTGTAGATTATTTTTCTTACAGTGGAATGATGCATTTCAAATAATTCGGAAATCTTTTTAAATCCCTTCCCAGACTCATAGGCATCCACAACCTTTTTCTGAAGGCCTTACAGAACTCTTTAGATCTTGGCACGATGACACCACACAACTCAATAGCAAAGGGAACACCAGAGACTATGAGATATGAGAGGGGTATAAATAAGACAGGTTCCACCTGCACTCCCTAAGCAGGTTCTAATCACTGGCACCCAATCTTGAACACCTGATTCTAATTTTATGGATTCGAAGGTGTGATACATGTAGGGGTGTACTTACTTTTTCCATGTGACTGATCTGTTTCTTGTTCATTTAAATTGTGAAAATTACTACAAAATGTAAATTTTATGTGTCATTTGATACACTTATCATCTTTATTAATAAGCACTGTTTCAAAGAGGATCAAACGCTTGCTTTTCCAAATATGTCAAAAAAAGCAATAATTTCCAGAGGGTGTACTTATTTTTTCACATGACTGTATATGATTATTAATAATTCTCTGTAAAATGGCCTTGTAAAAACAATGTAAAAACAGCCTTATGACACACCACCAGTCAAATGTTTGGATATATACATTCAATCGAGCAGGCCTAAACATTTGACAGATAGATGGGTCTAAGGAAAACTGAATGGATGAAGTTCATTTTCACAGAAAATTATTAATATGAATAATTGCCCATTCCACTCTTACTGTTCTGTTTTCTCCCAAAGGAAGTTACAGGCAGAAAATACATACTGATGGAGAACAATCTGCAAAATAATCCTTCAAATGTTTAAAATCAAAACATAAAAGCACAAACAATACACTGAAAAAAACGACATCTTAGCAAGTGAAAATATACTAAATATATCTAGTATTTCATATTATAAGATTACCATAAACCAAATATAGGATTATTCAACCTATTTCTAGACCTTTTTTTAAACATTTCCAGCTTGAAATAAGTCTTGTTCTACTGGCAGATAATTTTGCTTCTTTCAGCAAATAAATGCTTAAAATGAGCAACAGAATAAGACTATTTCAAGCTTGAAATGTTTAAAAAAAAAAAAAAGGTCTTGAATAGGTTTGAAAATCTTATATTTGGTTTATTGTAACCCTATAATGGGAAACACTAGATACATTTGTCTATATTCAAGATATTTTCGCTTGGTTAGATGTCACTTTTTGCAGTGTAGTTCTATAGTTTCAAAAAGCTTTTTATTTTTGACCTATATATTTATAAATTACATCACATATATACTTAATATATAATTTACATTGCAAATGTTCTATTTGCATGCTGTACTGATGGCTTTGTTATGATTTGATATTTGGCATGTTCTTACAGCAGCATGAGATGGATGCACTGGGTCAAGTGGTCCCAGGAATATCCTGTGAGCAGGTGGAGCACGGTGGTCCAGCTCGGGGAAATCTGCAGGCAAATGCGAGAGGCTGCGATGCAGGCGGCTGCCACCTGTGAGGGTCTGAAGCTCAAGAAGGCGTGATCTGGGACGAAAACAAGTATTCGGTTGGATGAAATGAAGGTCACTGGCCTTGTGCCGTCTATCTGTCTTGTCTATTAGAATAATTCTTATCATTTAAGAAAATAAATGCATACATTTAATATTTGTTTAATAATGCTGAAGCTAATTAATAAGTAAGTATTCCTCTCAATCTCAAGTTACCTTGCAGGGAAATCTCCAGGAAGTAGTGTGTGTATTTGTCCATGAAGGCTTTGGTCTTGGACAGCGAGGTCAGGGGCCAGCCGTTGTGCAGGTCACCCTCCTGCACGGCAGGGTGGAGGTAGTAGTCGATAAAGTGAGCTGGCGTGGGCATGCACAGGTTCCAGCCGAAGGTCTCCAGCAGCAGCAATTCCATTTTGATGAGGTCACGCTTATTCAGGGCCAGGTTGAGGCTGCACATGAAGCCCAGCGTGTTCAACTGCTCCAGCTTAGGCACACGGTCCTCCTTCTCCTCAAATTTACCTACACAGAGAGAAATGGGGAGGGGGAGGAAACGTTACAGTTAACAAATGTACTGTAGTCCATTTTTCAGCCTAAACACAATGATATAAGCAAAGAAAAAAAAGAACAAGAACTGCTGTTTTAATCATAAACTGTCTCGTGCTCATTCCAGGACTTTGCCTTCGTGTGACACAGATCTGAAATTTTTCACCACAGCATGGACACAAAAATCTGATATTTTCATATCAGACTTGAGCCACTTTTATATCCAGATCAGATCGGCAGTGAGTCAAAACAACAAAGGAGGACAGCAACAACAGTGGCCAACTATATTAAGTGGAAGGATGGGGAAATTGGTGATTTACTTGATATTTGGTGAATAGATTCAAGCAAAACTGGATGGAACTTACAGATAATTAGTGTAGAAACAACTGGCCAAGAAATCAATGAGTGCATGCAGAGCGTTTCAGGGGATAGAGGTGTTCAAATTAAGGACAGATAATGTGAACAACTGTCAAGACGGACAGATCCAATCTGAGCGAATTAAAAATAAAAATCCAGTTTGTAATGTGAACCCAGCCGTATATGCCTTTAACTCTTCTAGACCTGTATACTGTAACAAATTATAATCCCACTATCGGGTGTCACCCAGAAGAGGATGGGTTCCGTTTTGAACCTGGTTCCTCTCAATGTTCCTCGTGTCATCTCAGGGAGATTTCCCTTGCCACCATCACCTCTGGCTTGCTCATTAGGTTACTAAATCTACATCTTGATTTTGTGACAATGTGACAAGTGGTATACAAATAAAACTGAAAAATCAGTGTTTAAAAAAAAAAACTCCAATATATGTAAATGAAAAGTATGTTAGTTAAATATGCGAGTGAATAATTGGTTTCTTTTATGCCTCATCACATTACCAGTGAGATCTTTGGAAAACCAAGACAAGGCTAATTACACATTTAAAAAAAAGCCATAATTACAGAGATAGTGAACACATTTGTGTTTACTGTTTGGGATAAGGAGACCTGGAACTCATTTCTGTGGACCTCCATTCATACATTTCCCTGTTGGCATTTCAGGCATCACAATCTCAGAGATGTCAGTCTGCCAGCCTGAACAAGTAATTATCACACAGAATAGAGCCCAGATCTCTCATTCCTTCCACATACCAGAGTGTGTTTAGAAAATGCAGGATGCCTGTGCGGATTCTGCTTTCAAGTACAGCCGCTACAACCAGATAAGACTGCACTTCCATGTGCAAACTCGAAAGGCACGAATTTTATGTTGAAATGAGTAAGATACACTGCAGATGGAGCATTTTGGAACCGGTGGTGGGGTATAGTAGCTATACTGGTGTAAATGACACGCTGGTGAGAATTTAAACAGTTTGTACTGTGGTTCAGCAAACCTATAAAAGTAACTAACTTATGCATTTGCACTAAAAACAGGTAGATTCACTAAACGTACAGTGTGTCCCCCATGAATGTTGGAGGAGAAAAGGAAAATGCATCTACTTTACAATTTTCTTTATTTAAAAAAATGTTTAAAAATGAGATATGGTTGTGTCTTTTAACAAGGCAGACAAAGTAAGACAGACAAACAACAGAAATAACTGGAAAAAGTTTGAAAAATGAGCCTCTCTCAGCCCCCAGTCCTGATTACCACTAAAGCTTTCAGGAATACAAACTTTACTATCATTTTCAGAAACTCGAGATAATGAAGGAAAATCTGTGAAACCCAACACACTAAATGCCTTGTTGTGATAAATGAAATTTCTTTGTCATCTTTGGTTTGTCCTAAGGGTATGCAAATATTTGCACTCGACTGCAAGTTAGGCAGGAATCACATTCAGCATGACTGGCGGCCTCTAAAATCCAAATGACATACAGAATAAAGATTAAGAGCTGGTCAAAATTGTGTGTGGAAATGGTTTGGAAACATTTATACTAAGCTTTTTAATAGGATATTAAGAACGTTTGCTAATTTTGCCCTGGCGCCGGACTGGTTTGTGGTGGAGCACACGAGTAATAGTTCGCTATAAAGTTCTGCTTTGTGCATTTGTTCTACGGTCTGTTCCAGTGCAGTTCACACGGCTGTTAAAATTCTTCGTGGGCCACCTTAACTTTGTGAAAGCCTCTTTAGCAGTCATTTACAGATCATGTTTCTATAAAAATGTGTCCATGTATGTTATCCAAGATTTTGAAAATGTCCCAAGTTAGAATATTTTGCAGGCATCACCCACCCCCTGCAGTGAGTACTGCTTTGGATGGAATTCCTTTCCCTCACTTTACACCCCTCCCTTCGGTCTCTCTCCCCCTTTTGTGCTAGGTGTTAATATCTTTACTGCAAAGCCCTAGTCTCCTGTATTACTTCCCCTGCATTTAGGTGCCACAATAATAAAGGCAGCATGACCCCTGACCTCTCCAGCTCATGCTTGTGTACTCACAGAGGGCCCCTGTCTTCAGATAAGTAGCGGGTATGAAGGGGACCTGAGCCGAGGAGCAGGGGGTCAATAAAATTCCCCACAAGCAGAGCTCACATCTGCATGCTTTGAAGAAGCCAGATTCCAACAACATAGCTTGTACACCTCGAAATTAATTAATTTAAATTAATAAACAATTAATGTTTATTATTTTTTATATTAATGAGCGTCCATAAGATGAAAGCGTGCGCAAAATATGACTTTGCTTCTTATCCAAATGCAAAAACTGTTTTTAAAAAAAGTGTGCTAAATGCCATGGTCAAAAATGACATTTAATTTTAGAAATAACTTACAAATGTTACTTACAATGTTAGATTTCAGTTTCTTAAATTCACAAATTGCCATCCAACACTTCCACATTTACACCAGTGATGACTCCCATACATTTAAACAAATTTTTCCATTCAATGTCACAACAGCATCTGTGGCCAGCATACAAGGCTCTGTTTTCTCAATTATCTGTGGTGTATTAATTCCCTTCATTAGCATCAAACCTCAGGGGAACGTCCGTCACACTAATCTGAATATCAGGGAACCCGCTGAGTGTTTCAGTTCAAACATGACCCTCTAGGCTTCTCAGCCCTCCCCCCTTCTTCTCAGGCCAGAGGAGGGAGAGGGAGGGAGGAGAAGACGCAGTGAGACAGCCCTGGATGTGCTACTCTCTACTGCTTTTTCAATAGATAAATAAATAAATAAATAGACAATGAAAAACTACAGGCGGTCACTTTATCATCAAGTTATTATGGTTGAGGAAGTATTAAGAATACACCAATGTTAAACCACTGCACAGGGGGGTTTGTTTACTTGCCATTCTGGCTGTTGGGATTTTCTGGGTAAAGAAAATGGCACTCCTCTTTTTTTTTTTTTAAAAACAGACGTTGTGCTGAGACAAGCTATAAACTGGTTAGCATAACAAACCTCATGTGTCCCAGGAACGTGAGAGGAAATTCAGTATGCTTTCAGCCATGAGCTCCTCTCCTCCCCCTCACACACAGCTGATAAAAACGGCACAAGAGTGCACCCATGCGTCCCCCAAACCTGCCCATGGCCATTGCTCAAGCATTATCATCAAAACAGCAGCCCTAAGAGCAGTCCATTAGTTGTGTAATTATCTAGTGCTTGCTTAGTCTCAGCTTCAAGGCTAATTACAATTTTTTTTTTTTCTCTCTACATGTTCCTGGAAAAACTATCTAGAATAAAGAGTTAACTGAAGGTGAAGGACTTTCTTAGAAGCAGACAAGCTTAGATTTAGCGTGGATTACAAAATAAGCTGGCGATTTCAGAGGCACAAACTAAAATTAAGAACAAGCACCAAGGCAGAAACATCTGAAAATACTTAATCGGTTCTCAGAGGCATTGCGTTTTATTCAAAATGAGCATTTTGCCTTCCTGTCCCTGGCCTGAATGGACAGTACACCTTGAATCTAGCACTTGTTTTACTGGAAACTGTTCAAACCCACTCAAATGTGGACCGATTCATATTTTCGAAGTGTGTCATGTCCACAATTTCCAATTTCATCAGTTAAATATTCAGCCAGTTTTGGGTAATGAACAACAAGCAGAATGTAAGATATCAGAGAAGAAATTAATGAACAAACCATAATTTAAAAGCACACAATGACCTGGAACTATCTAAAAAAACATACTTAATGGATTCTGGGAGGCATAATGTTCAATTCAAAGTGAGCAATTCCCCTCCATTTGTCAAAACAAATAATGTCTTTGGCCTGAATGGAAATGAAGCCTTTTCTCCCCCTGGGTTTGGCCTGGAGCAGGCCTCTATAGCCCATTGCCGAAAGCAATGCAACAATAGCGGCTGCAGAAGAAGCATGAATCAGTGACGGAGAAGAAGCGTGAATCAATGACTCAGAAAAAGGAGGGATACTTTAAACCCAGAGCATCAGCAAGGTCATTACTCATTCAGTCCTGTGCAATTAATTAATGTCTGCACAGCGCCAATTGCCAGCCAGCCTTAACACCCCCTTCCTCCTTTCCTGAAATCAAGCACCTTCGTGAATGACAGAAGGATGAAACAAAGATGCTGGACTTAAAGAGAGTCGTCTTTAATACAAACCGAGGTGTGTCTTAGGAAAAATACGGGCGTTGTCTGACATTGTTCAGTGTTTGTCTGACTGTTGTTCGTGAAACACTGTAGGACTATGGAATAATACGAGGTTTTACAATTGTACACACCAAAACAAAACAATAACAGCATTGGAAAAGGTTTTAGAACAATGTAGCTGTCGATATATGATGAAATATTAAGTAAAGAATAAAACACTCGGGGGCATGCTCTTACAAGAAAATAATTAATGACGAGTCGGTGTGATGAAGGCCAAGGCAAAACAGAGTTACTGTTTCCACCCTAACCATTTGTATTATTTTTTATTTTTATCTGCTTGTAGTTATACTTAATGTTGTGGAACATCTGCGAAACGGAGTTACCGTTAGCACTTGTGACTTACAGCAGCTATAAAACAGTCGTTCCTTCACCAGCGTCTCTTTTCTCTCTCTTGCAGCTTGTCATGTTACCGTCAAACCACAATACCCTCTGTCTCAAAGACTTTCCCATGTCAGAGAACAGCTTTATTCGTGCAAAATAAACTATGTATCCTCACAGAAAACTGTGTTCTGTGGGTAGAAAGTATAGCGGTAAAGAAAATCTTCTAAGGCTCAATTTAATAAATATAATAGCGCACATCAAAAAAGTGAAATGTGGTCATAATAATCTGTATTGCCGAGGTTTAGAAACATGATTCCAATGTTTCAACTTTAGAAGGGATTAAGAAAATTCCGATGCAATGTTACGTAAACGAAATGTCCTCACACTGCCCTAAAAAAAACACGTCATATCAATTACTATTTCACAAGTAAAACAATGTTGCTCAGTCAGTTTTTGTTCCTCAGTCAATCAAAAACTAACATAGAAATGTTTCTGTTTCTAATATGTTGCTGCCAAACATCTGGAAAGAACAAACATTCACAAAGTTGTTAGCCAAGACCCATGTATCTGATCTGTGCCTCGTTTTCGCCTCACTTTGTTTGCAAGCAGGGATACATGGCTGCCACTGATAACGCACCTTAATGCATTGCTTTAAACACGGATACACAGCTGGTTTGCCCTGCAAATTTCCTGAGTAATAAATCTCGTTAGATCAGACCCTGTGGTCGAACCACAAAGCCACTGCAGTGTGTGTGTGTGTGTGTGCAACATTCTCAAATCATCCCAACAATCTAAACTCGGTTATAGTTGACGGGATCTAAAAAAGAAAGCAACCCTTCCTGATTTCTAAGTGTACAAGCAGTCTTGGTGACTAACTGAGGGTTCTTTGGGGTCCGGCGAAGGCCACGGTCTCTTAAGCATAAAACTGTCACGGAACACAATGCCTGTGAGGCAGCACCGAGCGCCAACTACTGCATGTGACGTTCCAGCATACAAAGGCTACAGTGGACAGTATAGTACAAGTCATAATTCACATAATTTCATTTTGGTGATTGAAACTGAAGCAGCGGACTGAAACGTCAAGGAATTCAATCGACACTACAAAGCTGGCAAGCAATTCGATGCGCTAACTTTTTTGGCTCACACCATCATTTCAGCCATGCACAGTGTTACATTCATGAAGAAAACATATTACGTGTAATATTCAGACTAAGAGTTAACTTACTGGCTAGGAGAAGGCAGGAAAGGGCGATGATGTAAAGTTGTCTCACGGCTACGTCATAATGGTCCATGAAGAGGTCGAGCAGGTAGACAGCCAGGTGGCGTGCCGTGGGGCACAGCTGGTAGCGATTACTGAGGACGGCGAGCAGGTCGGCAAAGTAGCGCCTCATTCCGATCTGCGGCGAATGAGCATGGTATGTAGGTAACTTCAGCTCCTGGGGACAGACAAGCGGGGAATAAAAGAAATTAGTGCTGGGTTATGGTATAGAAATGTTCTGTGTCCAGGGGGAAAAAAAAAAAAACTCAAAATAAAAGAAAAGGAGGGACAATAAGTCATTCAGGACAGAAAATTATTAGAAACATCTTAGATATATCTTACACAAGGTTATTGTTACATATGTTAGCCATAAACTAGCAAGAAGATTATAAATAACATCCAAGTGGGATTAGAGCACAGTGCTGTTGAGGGCTCAATTCTAATTGGTAGATTAACTTTCTATAACTGCAGCTCGGATAGTAGTGACAACTACAAGACAAATCACCGGTTTATATTAATGCGCTGTTCCAATATGTTATCATTTCTATAGTAACAACTAACACATGGATTTGTATGGCGGATGCTCACATAATCTAGTCTAAGCCTATTAATAAACAAATAAAGACTGTTGGGTTTTTTTTTTTTTTTTTTGACAAAGAAGAATTGTTATGGGAAAGCTTTCAATAAGGACACATTTATTTAACGTATACAAAGGAGGTTCCAGTGTCAGCACTTTGTAAAGGTCAAAATGAAGGTTTTCCACCACAGTAAAAACAGTCTTCAAGAGAGAGGACTTTGCTTTGTGGTAACATGACAAGCTGGGTGTTTCTGTCCCACTGTGCTGTGTTGTGTGGTTACAACAAGCAGTATGTTGTTGTGGGACCTCAGCAGATTCATATACTCGCCCACTGTAAGTACGATCATAAGCATAAGCATGTCAGTAACACTGCGGCCTCAGATGTCCTCCAGCCCATGAGGCTGCTTTATGATGGCTGTTTGAAAGAGCACCGGTTCCTCTGCTGGCCCAGCCACCATGTCTCCCAGCCATCTGTCCCTCAGGGCGTAAGGGGCTGAGCCTCGACCCTCTCAAGCAGCCCTTTTTTGTTTGTGTCGGCTGTCCGCAATTTAGACGACTCTACAGCTGCTGTTCTCTCTGAATGCCCAATGGGGTTGGTCAAATACGCGTCCCTACACTGCTACAGGCCTCTTTTAGGTTCTCAGTCTGCAAAACCCCTTTACTGAGAAGAACTCACCGGAATTCACAGATAAAATACAATGGCAAAAGTAGAGGAAGTACATCCAGCCAAACCGGTTCAATCAATCGCTGTTCTTTGTCATGTTTGTTTTCACTCGGCTGCTTCCAGAGCGCGTGAGTTCAGGAATGAGCTTTTCGCACATTTAAACGGCACATTAAACAAGGAAAAAGGTAAACTGCTCGAGCCTTGTCAAATTGATAGCATATGCATTGTAACACCAATTATGATGCACATTCCAGACTTATTACAGAATTCACTGGAGACGTTTATATTAGTCAGTAAATAAAGCCGTCAGTCTAATCTAGCATGTTAAATTAAACACCATTTAAACGGGGCTGCTTCTCATTACAGCCATGTGCAGACGAGCCGGCAAATCCGACAAATTCAGAAACAGGGGGAAGGCAATAAAGACAGTGTCGGCAGGGGGGGAAACGTTCAAGCAGTCAGGCATGGCAAAACAGAGCGCAAACTTCTGCTGATCTGCGCAATGATTAAGTCAATAATTCTGCATTTCATTCCTGAATGATACGCACAAGAGGACAGATTATTCTGATTCAGCACACTGCCAGTGCTGCAACAATGAATCTTGTGTATGTTTCCACTCGTTTCTTACAAATAGCTGCATAGACGGCTTTATTTCAGTGCATTAAACTCTGTACGGGGGTTTTAGTGACGGACAAGGCAACTCAAACAGAAACCTTTTGTAAAAAGCAATGGAGCCCGCAGACATGCACAGCAAACCATTTCTTAATAAACTTCTTAATAAAGATCTGTGTAAGAGAAAACATTACAACAAGAGTTGCATTCATTTTTCCTCCATTTTTCACAACATTCATTGTGTATTAAAACCATGGCACTGTGCCCTTTTTCTTTAGTTCTATGAAGTTGCAGTAGAAGTTAATAATGGAGCCTGTTTTAAAGACCAGCAGAGACTTGAAATCAGTCAAATACAAACCCTGTTTAAAGATAAACACTGCTTTGCTTCCGTGCCACTAGAACTAGTTATTACAAAATGAAAATTTAGGCTACTACTTGAAAAACTATGTTCACAATCTAAACACATGCCTTACCATATTGTTTTCAAAGCCCCAAATAGTTATGTATAAGCATCTCAGAATGAACCAGCTATCCCTGAAGCTCTAGAGATTTGCAGACCAAAATAAAAGTAAACCAGATTTAGAGCTAATTATTAAATTAAATGATCGACTATATCCACACAAAAAAAAAAAAAAAAAAAAAAAAAAAAAATGTTCCTCATCCTTGGCTTTGCTTCTTGAGAAGTTACAGGAAAGATCTTTTTTCTAGTGCTAGACAGAATTGGTAGCAACAATTAAACTTGTTAATAGTCAAACTCAAGTACAAACAAACACAAACAGACCGCTTCCACTTTGCATTCCCAGCCGGATGCGAGATTGAAATACAGCCCCCTCATAAACAGGACAGACAATAAGAGAACGACGCACATGTCCACTTCATGGACAACAGGCCAGACTGAGAAAACACACACTGCTCTTGGCACACAGCAAACTTAAACACAAGCCCAGCTGACAAGCTCAGGCTTACTGAGATCTCACAGTTCTCATATACAACAGACTTCCTAATTCATCCACATGCCTATTAATTTGATAAGGAAATGAGCTGGGAAGTTTTACTGAGCATCTTGCAGATCCGGCCACAGTTCTTCTGGAGACTTTGACTTTCGCACTTGCTTCTTTATTTTTGCAGCAAGACCCAGCAGCCTTCATTGTGTTTTTTTTGTCTGAAAAGTGTCCCTTACGTAATATGCTGCTTTCTTAAATGACGTGCAAACATTTTTCTGTAACATTTAATTTTGTACTAGAAAACTAGTGTTTGGGAATCTAAATGTTTTTTTTTTTGTACTGACTCGATAATCATAGAAATCATAAAATAAAAAAGTCTATAACAAAGTTTTTACTAAAAAAAAAAAAAAAAAAGAAGAAGAAATAGGGTGCCTAAAACTTTTGCACAGTTCTGTGGGTTTGCTGCATAGATCTCAGGCACTGAATGAAATGTTAGAAAAGGTTTTTGAGAAGGAAGATCCACTGCTTATCACATTCCCAGTGCTGACAATGGGAAAATCGGCTTGGTATTTAGTGATGCATAAAGCAGGCCCGCTGTACTCGGTAACCTTTTTTTTTTTCTAGAGGACATGCAAAATTTCACACCTTTGCTTCAAAGACAGACGGGCATCGAACCATGAGTAATCATCCAGCTCTACAATAAACAAAACTGTAACACAATACTTGTAACATGCAATGCATCACAGTACAGTCTTAAGGGAAAAATGTATCAAACGGTTTGAGGGATAGTTAAGGATTTTGCCCTTTCTGATATGGGAACGCCAAACGGACAAGCGGTTTTAACTTGTACCCTGACAATTCAACGCCGCATTTAGATGACTTTTGATCAACCGATTAAACAAGTAAAATTTGTTAAAGTGTCACGGGACAAACGGATGGAAATTGGATTAAAAAAAATTTTTTTTAAATCATGTCAAAAGTAATGAGATGTTGGAAGCTCACCTTAATCCGCAGAGTCTGATGGATATCTGAGGCAAGCTGGCTTTTCCACCACTGTCCCTCTGCTTCCATATTTCCATCCAGAGAGGCCCTCAGCCTTGAATAATAAAAAAAAAAAAAAAAAAAAAAAAAAACACAACAATCAGAGTGAAAACAAACAGACCATCACTTTAGATATCTTTAATTCACATTTAGAACAGAGTGTAAATTACTTTCTCCACTTGTTTTGTCGCGAGACCTCACAAAAGTTCCTCAAGCATTTACTCAGAGGTGCTGTTACGTCACATACATTTAAGGATTTATTATGCGGTCATTAAACTTTTTTCCTCTGGATTAAAAAGTTCTACAAAACACTAATATTCTTTTAAAACAGACAGACGAGGTTCATGTTGCCCTACAAGTAACATTGCAGTGAATTCCAGTATTAAAAGGACACACTCATGCGCGCGCGCACACACTCTCTCTGGCACCCCCCACAAACACACACACACACACACACACACCACGAGTAGCTCATTACGGTCAGCGCTGCGAAACTAAAGAGTTGCGACGTTAAAACGCAACTCCACTCACCAACAACTCGACAAAGACAAAAGTAAAGCAAACACAATAAAAGCGGATGAAGAGCCCCCGCGCGTGTGGTCAGTGTTTACCTCGCAGCCAGTTGTGTTTCCAAAGAACAGAGAACGCCGCTCGGAGTCCCTTTGTTTCAGAGCCGCTGCATTCTCGGGAGCCGCACCACACAAACACCGCGCGCACAAAAATAACAGCCGGCTTCACGCGATCATGTGCACTCCGTTGAGAGCCGGGTTTTCCCCCTGGCCTTCTCGCGTGCGTTTCTAATAAGTTGGACTTTCTAGAAAGATGTGTGGGTGGGTTTTTTTTCCTCTCTCTCTCTGTCTGTCTCTCTCTGTCTCTCGCTTGTCTGTCCTGTGCGGTGTTCCCCCAGCGGCCGGAGCGGAGCGGACAAGCCTAATGATACTGTAGAGTGAGTGAGTGAGTGAGGGGGCTCAACTGAGGAGGGGGCTCAACTGAGGAGGGGGCTCAGCGGGAGCGGGAGCGGGGGCGGGGGAGGGGGAGGCGCGCGAGAACGCGCACACAAGTGCACGAGCCCTGATTTAATATCTGCAAGTTATTACATCCCATAGGCCTATATGAGATTTATGCTGTGTTGAAATTATATCTGACTGTGCAACTTCCACATTAAAGTTGTGTGTGTGTGTGTGTGTGTGTGTCACACACACACACACACACAACTTTAATGTGGAAGTTGCACAGTCAGATCTGAAAATATATATGAAAATATATATGAGAGAGAGAGAGAGAGAGAGAGATTTTTTTCACGAACATGTGATCAATGATGTTTCATGTACACAGTCGAGCAATCGTTAGTGTTTTCTTTTCAAATTAAGAGACCCCGGCTTTTTAAGATGCGTTATCCGTGTTTGAACACTAGATGGCCGCTTGATTTTAAACTCTCCTCCGTATTCGGTACAGAAATAATTCATTCATACTGTATGTTTCTGGGGGAAATATAAATGTATCTCTATTTTGCAGGAGAGGTTTTTTTTTTTTCTTATAAATGGAAGTATGAGAACTAAAACAAATCAGACACTATCAGAGGGTATGAAAGAAGCCGTAGGCTGTTGAAAAAGTAAAAAAATAAATAAATAAAAATAAATTTAAAAAAGTCAGAAAAGGACTTATTACAAGTTATTATTTATATCACAGTATTGAAAAAGAGTAATTATAAGTTATTATTTATGTCAGTTATATCAGATTTAGTTTTCTTTTGGTTCGTTCGATATTTTAACGTTCCTGCTCCAGCGTTCCACACAGCCATTCAGCTGGAAATGTTCGTTTATTTGGATTAAAATAAAAGAATGGTTAATAATAAGTTTCTTTACATATGATAGCCCACTCTGCTTATATGATGCTTATGGTATAAATAAAACCAAACACTGCATTCACACCAGAAACGTGTATTTATTTTGAACATTTTCAGACCATCCTCATCTACTTTTTGAATTGTTGCTTGCAGAATTGAAGAAAAAAAAAAAAAACTTCCTACACAGATTTTCTTGCCATCACCCCATCTTCAAAAACCTGGCATCCATGAAATGACAAATTCTGGACAGGAATATAGGCCTACTGAGGAATTTAGGCTTTTTGAGAAAATGTCAGTGAAATCACACTGAAATAAATGAATTAAACAATTTAGGGTGATTCATTTTTGATTACGTTCAATGGGGGAAAAAAAATTCCCTCTCGTTCCCTGTTACATTTCCAGCCCTTGAATAATTCATCGACACATTTCTGGGGAGAAATTTAAATATATTTATACAATGCAATTTATTCTTTTGAATAGAAGTTTGACAACTAAAATGAAGGTCCAAGGATTGCCATGACACTATCAGTTTGTCTGTTTGTTTGTTTTTGTACTTATATCACAGTTGGGGGTATAAATTTATTAGAAGTTATTGTTTATGTCATAATTGGAAAAAGAGTTATTAGAAAATATTATAACTTTAATATTTAAATCACATTCAGGAAAATAAAATATTATTAGAAGTTATTTTTTTATGTCACATTCAGAAAAGGAGATGCAAACCTTTTTCAAACTTTTTGAAAATTCACCTTCTGGGAAAATTAGTCGTTGGAAGTTATTGTTTATGTCACATTCAAAAAGGATTTCAGACCTTTCGTTTAAATATAAGGTTGAATTTTCTCACTAAAATAATTCAGTCCCTTCATCCAGGCAGTGTTTTTTCAAATAAAATGCATCTGTTTTATGAGCTAAGATGAATTGTAGTCAGGGTTGGGAGGGTTAGTTTAAAAATGTATTCCGTTACAGTTACAAATGACCTCATAAAAAAATTTAATCAGTAACATCAGAGGCAGATTTTTATTTTTTTGGCCTTTTGATCATGCTAAGTTTTACACGCATTAATCAGGCGGCAGCGCCTACTATACAGCGCTGATGATGTAATCAGAATCTATGCGCGGTCGTAGGCTCGCGCCTGCACGCTTTTTTATCTCTGAAGACATCACAGCGTCATCAGCAAAAACCCCCAATACACGAAAAGATCACAAAACTTCTACACGCAAAGCCAGAGGTAATGCGCAACTTACCCTCACTGTGCACAAAGGAGATACTTCAAAATCAATTTGTCTCTCGACGTTAATGTGTATTTCTAGAATCATGGCACAAAGAAAAAAATTAACTCATTCTTCAAAAAAACTGGAAGCCAACAACAACAACCACAGTTAGAGATTTCAAGAGGTTAGGGACAGAAAAAGTGTTCACGTTAAGCCATAAACTGTGTTGCAGTGATATTTTGCATCTGTTATTTCTTCATCTCCATCTGCCTGCCTTCCTGTATTTTTATTTATTCATCCATTTAGATCAGTTATCCCCAAGTACAAGCAGAGATGGGTCTAGTGATCAGGCACAGGCAGGATCAAGCACTGGGATCTACAGTAGTACTGTATGTGTGCACATATATCAGCCCATAAAATATACACAAACTGCACACTTTGACAGGTCATTGTGGGTTTTAGTGCCTAGAAATCAGAGCACTGTAATGTCTGTAACACTGTACAATATGATTGTATTATTTATTTATTGTTAAATTGTTAAATTTTAACATTAAAATAGTATGTTAAGGAAGTACAATTACGGCATTATAAACTAAGCAATAAACAATCATAAATTTATTTAATTAACATTAAGCAAGATTTGTAGATGCTGTAACTATAAATGCTGGAGCTAACTAAAATATGTCATTATTAGTTTAAAATTTTTAAAGCATTTATTATGTAATAAATAGTCCTTTTGTGAAGTGTTACCATGATTTGTTTTTTTTTTTTGTTTGTTTGTTTTTTTTAAATAATGCTCTCATCTTCTTATCACATGTCAGCAGGCAGATAGGAGGAAGGCAGGAGGTTGCAGATGAGCAAGGGGAGACAGTCACTGATACTGTACCAGGTAGGAAAGGCTAGCTTGGTTATTTAGAGACAAGGGAGGAGTTTATTGCTGTTTGACTAATACATGTTGCATTACTTGCTTTGCCTCTTTAGAAGAAGATTCAGACTTCATTATCCCAAAAGGTCGACTGGCCAGGGAGAATTACATTAAGAGAGGTCCCATTCAGACAGAACTTGAAAGTCATCCAAAACATTTATTCAAAGGAAAGGAAAGGAGCTTCAATTTGTTTGATGTATAAATATATAATAAATAGAATATTGCTTTTAACGTCTGTATTTGTGAACACGTTTCTGTTTGTTGTGCACACTGTGCCCCCTAAAAAAAAAAATAGGCGCATGACGCCCCTGAGTAACATAATCCAAGTATCACAATATGAAAGTAATGTAATCTGATTATTTTTGGATTACTGCATACTGTGTGTGAATAAAGTCAAGAGCTTATTTTAGAGCTTAAAAATATGTTCAATGTTTGGATTTGTTTTAATAAAAATAAACAAATAAGTAAATAAAAGATCACTGTCCCTGATGCGGGTAACATCGCATCACAAAAGCATTTCAGAGAACAGTTTGTGTTCATTTCTACCAAATTAACTTTGCGCAAAATGCACCAGGAGGTTGCTCGTGTGAGCCATGACTGGCAAGAGAGAACCAGAACTATAATCATGCAGCTGTCTATATTGTGTTATGTCAAAAGATTCATTTCTTTGGTTTTAAATGAGAAAAAAAAAAAAAGTAATCTTGATAGTATTCCCATTTTTTACAAAATGTACCTGTAATCTGATTACTTTGTTTTTTGATGTAACTGTAACAGTTACTGTCACCAGTTTTTTGTATCCTAATTACGTAACGCCGTTACATGTTTTCCGTTACTCCCCAAGCCTGATTGTAGTTGCTCTATGCTTGCACATTCATGCTAGCAAATCATAGTTGGTGGAAATCTCAAACGATGACCAGATTGTGTTACTTAATTTCACAGCTTTATACCTGGCATTATTAATGTTCCTTCCACAGCTTTGAACATGAACGTATCTGTAGTCATCACAAGACTATGGCCTAACATGATCATATTTGTACTTAAGTATGTGTTTTTTTCTCTTCTGATTGGTTTGCTAGTGCACGAACTACGCTTATATTGTAATCATAGAAGAGAACCTATTATATATATATTTTAAAAAAAGGTTAACATTTCCTAGAGCATAGCTTATGCAGTTTTTTCATCTGTGCCTTTCAAAAATACACCATTGTTCAGTCTGTCTGACCGGTGGCTGCCAAGATAAAATTACAATTGATAAAATATTCTTCCAGTTAAATGGAAATATAGTATTTATATAAAATTAAAAATGTTGTACTATGTTTGTATGACTGCATTATTATACCATGTCTTTTTGTTCATAAATGTACACATTTACACACTCAAAATACTCAAAATATAAAATGTGAGGTTTATAGCCTCTCGCATTAACCTCCATGACATGTAATATAGCTTTCAGTCATATTAGCACCACAGTGTTACTATTGCCCACTAATCTTAAAGGATGTTATATACATCTGAGATATCCAGAGCTGATACCACAGGCTCATGTTCAGGCAACTTATTATATCATGTTATTAAAACATTTGCAAACACTAACTGCTTCACATGCTTCAGCCACATGGCCTCACTTCCATCAGTGGATGTCCCAGAGAAGACTGGCACAACACAAAAAAAAAAAAAAAAAAAAAAAACCTGGAGGATACACATGCACACTTGCTCTTTAATGACCTCGGTGCTTCCAACAGCAATGGTAACACTGGAAGTTCTTGACACATATTGACCAACTGAATTCAGAAAATTGGATATTACGAATTACTCCCATTTAACCACTCTGTTTGAAGCTGCTATTTAGAAGGTTGTGTGTTCTTCGCAAGCCTTCTCCAAAAGTCCCTAGCTCTATCTCTCTGATGATAATGTTATGAGGCTGAGGGAGTTATATATAACTGGCTCTGTGACTGGACTGGCCATGTAAACTGGATTCCAGAGGCAAGCTAACCACACAGTCAGACCAGCACCTGCTGTAAAAGCTAACTGCCACGCTGCTACCTCAACTCCTATGGGGCCTGGATCCTGTAAACTGGGCCAACTATCAGCAGCTAAAAATTAAGGTCTGATTCATTTCCTCTGCAGAACTTAACACAGGTTTTAAGATAGTTATTGGCCTAGTTTCTTATTTTAGCTATCTAGATGTGTAAAGAAATATACAATATACTACAACATACTAAAAAAAATTTTTTCCCCAACAGTGCTTTGGAAATTACAGAAGTTTCTGTACAAGCTGGTTCGACGATTTGCAGCAGGTGGGTGTATTGAATCTCATGAGAGTTTTAAATTTTCTTGTGAGCCAAAGAGCTTCTTGTACGTTACGAGCAGCTGTCACCCTGGAATATTTAGTATTTCACATAACCAACAAAACAAACACTGGAAGAGCACTGGATGCTTTAAGGTAAACAGTGTAAAAATGAACATGAATTAAAGCAGGAGTGAGCACAAGCTCTCAGAATGTTTAAACTAACCTAATCACCTTTTAAAATGTCTTCCTTTTACAATGTTTGTGATGTTGAGTAGTAATGTGTACTCTTTTTCCATTCTAGAGGACAGGAATCAGCAAAAGTGACTTGGAGTATCAGTGCAGAGCTTCTTCTCTGATCCAAAAACTTCAGAGAACTGGTCATCCAACTATAAGTCTGTACATGCCCTGTTGCACTGGAATAAAGAAATTAATTCTGGATTTTTTTGCATATATTTTCCAGACCTTTGCCACGCAACTATGTCAGAGGACAAATTTCAAAATGACAATTTAAAATATGTGACTCACTCGTCCTTTTCTTTGAAAGAAAAAGCCTTTGAGCTTCAAACAACAAGAGGAGATGAGGAGGAGAGCAACCCAGCACTGGCAGATGATGCCTTGGATGACTCATCAAGTTCATATTGCACTGCCCTTTGTTCACTCAGTGAGTATAGTGAGGCTTTGGAAGATGAAACACAGACAACCTGTATTAACCCACCATGCGAGAATGCTTCATCTGAGTCCTCACAATCTGTAGCTGTTTCAGGAAGAACCTTGACAAACTCTTCACCTGAGAACATTGATCTACTTCAAGACCTCAAAACAAAGCAGAAGGATGGTAAAGGAACTTCTCAGGATGTTTTAAGTAAAGAGCCACTATATGGCCAAAATAAAGTTTCTGCCAGAAATCCTGTTTTGATAGAATCAAAACAATTTTCATCAAACCCTAAAATAACTATTTTAAATGTGAATCTTATAAATATAAATTCTGCAGATGCTGACCAAGACACACCATGGGATTATTTCAAAAGTAAGAATGATGCTGCTCAAACTGATACCAAACCTGTTCAGAATGTTGGCTCCCTGGAGCACAAAATTATCCCAAATACTATTTTGATGAGAAGTAAAGGACATAAGTACAACCAGGAAAGGAACCAAGAACACAGTGATATTAAGCCAGAAGAACACCCCACAACACTTCAACAAAGCTCCAGAAATGCTCACTATAAACCCAGCACTGAGTTCAAACTGGACAGTAGTGAATCTGTTATCAGTAAAATGAAATGGGAGGGGGAGGAGCAGGGTATAGGGGTTGGAAAAGGGCAGGCAGAGCTGTCACTCAATACTGGAAATAGAAAACCGCCTGCAAGTTGCACCTCTACACTCACAGCCAACAAGCAGAAGTCAAGAATTGAGCCACGTTGTTATTCCAAACGTCTCCTCGCAACCAGGAAACAACACCAGTCCCAGAGCCCTCCTGTTTCCCGGAGGTTGAAAAAGCAGAACGGACAAGGCGTCGGGCCGTCCACATCACTTCAGCCAACACCCTGCAGTAGCTCCAGGCAACACTGCAGCTCTGCAGACAATACCAAAGGAAAATTCAGCATGGCTACAAAGGTAGCTGGGACAACCACAGAAGTAAGAGGTCTTGCTGCACTGGAATACACAAGATCATCATGTCCTGAAACTAACTACCTGGATGTTTTCAACTCCACCTGTTGGTCCTCAACTCAGCTGTCTTCTGATAGAGACTTTTATGACTGGTCCAAGGATGTCTTGTCCTTCAAGATGCCAATAATATCAACAAACAACAATAACACTTCAGCATGCTCAGAGGCTAGCAGTTTTGAATGCATTGATGTGGCCTTGGAAAACCATGAAGAAGTGGACAGAAATGCAAAGACAGTACCAAAGAGACAGATTCAGCTGAAAAGACGGGACAATGCAGAGTTTCATGCTAGCGAAAACGACGTTATTCCATATACACCTAGCCGGCCTCGGGACACTCTTCAGCGCCAGCATAGTACCCCTGCTGCCTTTCATCAGGACTTGCATGGATCCGAAACCAAGTCTGGGCAAACTGAGCCAAAGCAGAAGCTTCAGAAATCATTATCATTGGATGAAACATCCAGCAAAACCAAAATGGCTTCCTGTATCATTAAAAATGTCCTTTCAAAGAGGATGCAACATGAACAGGTCCTTCACAGTGTGGATGTCCAAGATCAAACCTTCTGGCCTACCAAAGCGGATGGCACAGTCAATAATATTGACGACCTGTCCTCTTGTGCTATGGAAGAGTGCACTGAAAGTAATAAAGTTAACTTGGCTACAGTTCCTCTTTTACATTGCCGTACTTCATCTCAGAGTCCAACGCTGAAGACTGACTCCCAGACAATGAGCTCTATCAAAGAACATATCAGTGTCAGCTCCAAAATACTTCCTAAATTGATAACTAAACACAGCTTCAACCCTCTGCTTGGAGGCCTAGGCAAGATACAGTTTCAGGGAAGTGGTACTGAAATAGCTGCCTATTCTGAAAGTGAAAAAGAGAAGCTGAGTCCCAGTAAGGAGGCAAACCAGGGCAGTGGAGAGAAGCTATCTTGTGACTCAGCAAAGGGTAAAGCATGGAACTTGAGTGCAGTGACAAGCAGCGCTTTTGGCAAACAAGCCAAAGTGAAAACTATACCCGAGGAATGTGTCAATGTGCAGGGAGCCCAGAAACAACATTATGTCAAGGATCAGCCCATTGAGAAGCAAGAGAAACCAGGTGAGAGGAAAGAAAGTACACAAAGTCCCACAGTGTCTGCCTGGCTAGCTTGTAGTCTGGATGCAAGCACAGTGGATAATGTCCTGTCCCAGTCTGCTCAGTGTAATCTGGAAAAAGATCAGGAGAGTGGCAAGGGAGAACTCAGTCCCCCTGGGCGGTCAGTAAATATGGGCATTCAGAGCCAAGGAAAATTCAGAGCAATAGCCCCTGTGCATGTGGTGAGGGATATGCGGAGCCTAGTGAAAAACACATACAGTCTGTCATTCAGGGGGCCCAGTGAGGCAGTACAAGGGCGAGATGACACAGTCCCTAGTGTTGCAACAGCATCATCTCATCCAGTTATCAGCAAACGGGAGAACAAAGTGAAGGGACACCAGCAAGATGAAAAACTACATGTGCAAAAGGCAACTCTACCCCTTGCACTAGACACAGTCACGGATTTGGCCTCCCTTGATACGACTCCCAGAGAATGTGCAACAAAGGCTGACTCTATCCTGGAATCAAATGACAAAATTCCCCATACTGGATTTACAAAGGTCAGCCCAATTAGTGCAGCCCAGACAAACAGTTGTGGATTGTCAAAATCCCCGGAGGCACATGACAGCCTAACATCTATCAACCAAACAAATGCCCAATGTAGCAACACATACATGAAACAAACAACTTACGCAAGCATGCCAATACAGGCTCATAAGGGGACCTTAACTAACACATCTAAAAATGAGGAGTATGCAGACACCTGGAAACCAGAAAGTGAGAAACCTAGAACCTTTGCTGTGCATCCACCGCAGCCACTATCAACTGCTTCACTGAATTGTCTACCTGTAGAAAGTTCTGACCAGCAGGGTAGCTGTAAGCTTTCCAACCAAGTATGCTCTGCAGAGAAAGATTGTCACCAGACCCCAGACCAACATGCCAAATCACAAAGCTCAGCTGGGCCTCCCTCTGCCTGCATCTTAACTGTTGCTCCAGCACCAGTGTTCCCTTCATATTTCTACAAACCTAATCTACTAGGCTACCAGACAATCTCTCCAAGCATGGGGACAATGAGTTATGTTCAAGGCCCCGTCCTGCTGCAAACGCAACCTCACAACCAGCCTGCTACAGCAAGACTGCTATCTCAGCCATGCACAACAGATGGCTACCCAGTAATGCAAGAGTCATCTAAGCAGATGGAGAATGGAGATACCAGCCAGAAAATGCCTTCTCCAGATACCCAGCCATGCACAGCTTTCGTAACAACCTTGGGGGCTGAGGACATACATGGGGGTGCTAGTATGCTGTATCCGGAAATGGGTGGAAGTCAGCACGTGTCAAATCCTCGGCACATGCTCCTAGACCCTGAAACCGGCCAGTGCTTCTATGTAAACATGCCACAACTGCCACAACGCAAGATGCTCTTTGACCCAGAAACCTGCCAGTATGTTGAGGTTGTAGTTCCACAGCAAACTTTGTCCAGTACTGTTATGACAACCCCTTGTGCCATACCTTTCCCCTCCCTTCACATCCCAGCCATGTACACTCCACATTGCCTGTCTTATGTCCAGACACACCATCAGGTGCTGCCACCACCAGAACCTTGAGAGTTGATACAGAGGCCTGTACAGGCTGTTTGAACTGGTTGACCCATGGACTCCTAGTTCTGGACACAGAGTATATGAAATTTGCATAATGTTTAATAATGTTTAATAACACTGTATCATGTTAATAATTTGCATACCTGAGCACAAACTGATATGTCTACCTCTGGAATTAGTAGCTGTCATTGCATTAATTATTCTGAAGGATGCACACATATACACAAGTACAGTACAAAGCCATGTTGAAAGAAAGCGATGAATGTAAATGTAACTCAGTCTCACTAATACTAAATCTAAATCATACATGAAGCCCCTGTCTTTTTAAATTTATTTCAAAAACAAAATGTCTTTTTTTTTTGTATACCTACATGAGGACCAAGAACAGGACCTCATTTACTGCACATTTACTGAATTTTGCACATTTTATTGCATTTGTGAGAACATCTGGTCCTCACAGTATAGAAATTGGAGTTCACTCACCAGTTCAACAGTGAATGTAATGGATGAAGGAGCTTCAGTCAAGAATTCCTCCAGGTACTTTTGAGTGTTTGACATGTTAAGCATGGATGGGGCTTAGGTCAACTGATGTACATTATTTAATTTACACACTGATAGAAGCACTTGTTTTGTACCACTTATAAGAGAACTATGAGAACTATGAAAATCTAGCACAGAGTACTAGAAATCATTTCTATTGTCTGTATCCTTTATATTAGAAATGTTTCCTTGGAAATACTGTAAAAAAAAATAAAATAAATAAATTTAAAAAAAATGTTTGGCCACTTTTCTGTGGAACCTTACAGATGGGTATATTCCTTTTGAGAAGCCAATATATGGCCAATATATTGAGAAGCCAAGTCTTCCTAATGGCCACTCAGAAAATTTAAAAAAAAAAAAAAAAAAAGAAAAACCTCACCAGACTGTTATGCTATGAATGAGGAAATGTAGATCTGTCTATATTTCCTTTACATCAATATAATTAATTGATGCAATTACAAAGGAACAGATCCACAGGCTAGCGTGTAAATCATGGTGTATGCTTCCAATGCTTATTTTTTACATCTTTAAATAAGATGTATGACATTGTATTGGCATGTCTTCCATTTTTAAGTCTTCTCGAATGCCTGATTTCTTTGGTCAATAGTGAATAGTGAATTTTTGTATCTAAAATTTGAATAAAATTAATAACTAATAAAAACTTGCAACTTCTTTTGCTTACATTTATTTTAGCATAAAAATAAAATATTATCTTGTGTTGGATTCCAGTCTGAGGTAAAACAAATTTGGCTCTATGAATATTTCTGTTCGTAATAATCAGTGCTCATAACATAGCAATAAATAGATTCATTAACAAAGAAAAAAAAGTTTTTTTGTTTTTTTTTAAGATATGAAAAATCTAGCAGTGTATAAAATGTAAGATACAATGACATGAGAATACAAGTCTACACTTTGGTGCAGTTTGCAATCTCTGTAGTGTTCTTCGCTGCACTTTCATCATTCATATTGTTCAGTTCCTCACACAAGCTTCTTCTGCGCCGACACAACTTAAAGCCCTGAAAAGTGGGACAGATGGGCAGGTAGCGAAGACAATCAAGCCGCCTTACCATCCCCATGCCAACTGGGAAATTATAAGTGTCTGAACTGACACCACCAATTTCTGAGGAGTCCTTAGCCTTCCAGTCTGTGAGACCGCGCTCTTTTTTTGTGCCTGGATAAAAATAAACATAATGAGTAGCCTAATGACCAGTGGTGGACAAAGTACAAAAATCCTATACTTGAGTAAAAGTAGAGACACCTTTGGTAACATGGAACTCAAAGTAAAATTAGAGGTCTTCTATTTCTACTTGAGATAAAATACAAAAGTACCTCTCTGACTATACACCAAAACAAGAGTTTACTGTCAATCATTTATATTTATTAAAACTCGCAGAAACTGTTTCCTTAAATTAGATGGTGAATTTTTTTTAATGCAGAGATTCTCTGTACCCCAAGGAGACACAGTATGCATTAAAACATATCTCTCAGAGAAGGGCAATAGATTTGCACCTCCCTAACTTAATTTCATCTGGCAGTCTTTTTTTTTTTTTTGCCTTTCAAAGCTATTGCTGTATGGTATAGACAGCTTACAGTTAGCATTCTTGGCCAATTAAAAGGTGTGCTGCAATAGGATTGGTTTGCTTCAATTTAAAAGTGTATCATATTCAGATACAGTAGTTTAGCCGATCCAGTTTTCTCCTACTAGAGTAATAAGTAACGATGCTGCAAAGATGGAAATTCAGTAAAAGTAGGACATTTTGCATTGAAATATAATGGAGTAAAAGTATAGGTTTTCCAAAAATGGAAATACTTTAATAAAGTACAGTAAAGAATTACATGTACTTAATTACTGTTCACCACTGTTAATGACTGATAGGTGTTGTGGGTGTATCTGGTTATATTCTTAGTTGTCATTCTGTCTATAATGTAATTATATACCTGGAATGGTGTTGTCCAGCAGAAACGCTAAGAATCCTCCAACAAACATCTCAGTGGTCAGGAGAACTGTAAGGATTTGATCCAGCTCTGGGACACCTGAATAAATCACATTTTAAAAAATAAATAAATAAATAAAAAAAATAAAAAAAACTGTCATCACTGTGTACAGCAAGTAATTTTTAGATGCAATCTCTCTAAACAATAACTCTGGTCTATGGTCTTAGTGCAATACTTAACATTTATTATTCAGTAACTCCTATAAATTAATCAGTAACTACAGTGAAACTAACAGAATTATGTAGTTTGAAGAGGGGGGAATGTAAGCCTCTGGGAGTTTACAATATTAAAACAAGACTTAAACCAAGGTAAATTACACACAGACCTGTCTTGATGCTGCCTGGGTGAGTCTCCAGGTAATTGGGGAGCATAAGACCAGAGAACATGGAGAACCCCAGGACAAAAAGGTTTCGTGAGGAGTTCAGATCCACACTCTGCAGGTTAGACAAACCCACAGCCGTGATCATACCTGTTCAAAAGCAAAATGAAATATAAAGGGTCAGTAAAAATCTACCTAAAACATATAATTTACTAAACAGTACCACTGGATATGTGAAAAAGCTACTTCTATTACAATTGTAATGTATTGTTGTAGGCTACTTTGCATCAGCTAGTAGTTCTTCAATAGGTAGGTAAGTGTAAGAAATTACAGACGGCCTCTAAACAGATTCCACTTCAAGGTAATTGTTGGAAAAGCTCATCCCAGGAAAAGGCTTAATTATCAAAGGAACAATACAACTCAGTCTCAGCAATATGTATATAATACCATACAATACAAGCGACCTTAATCAGTTATAGCATGGGTGCGGCAGTGGGACATCAAGAACCATCCCTGAACAAAGGGTTACGTGAGTTTAGGTATCATTCAGAAAGACATCTATCTAGACAATCCTATCACCTCACCATGTGGGGGTCAGACCTGTAACGACATCAGTACCGTGAGAACGGAAAGTGATCACATCAAGTGCTATCCTTAATTTACATTTAGAGTGAAACTTCATTTACATTACATGCAGAAAACCTGGTTTGAAATACAGTATAAAAGGTCTGTGCTGATATTGTTCGGGGTTCACTGCAATAAAGTTATTCTTCATTGAGATCTTCAACGTCCGCATCTTCTTTTTTTCTTACATAAGTCAGCATATGATGAGATGTTTACTCTGTAGTTAGCTAGTAATTCTTCAGGAGATCTGTAAGACTCTGTAATTAAGGTTCAGCTCATACTGAACTAAAAACAATCATTTTATTATTACTTATTGGGTAATTGTCCAGTATTCATTTATAGTTAATAGGAGTGACATGGGTGTTTGTATATATTGTACAACTCATTAGCTCCTGCTTAGTCCAAGCAGTTGCCTATGAGTTACTGAACAATATTGTAAATGTTACCCAACAGTCTTTGCTACTTACAGTCTGTTCTTGGTCATTGTGTGCAACAGGAAAAGAAATAACAGAAATAACATCTACATGCTCTGTAATGCTATTACAAATGAGTTGGGTCACACACTGCCCCGCTGTGGACACAACTTGCCTGTGAACAAAGTCCTGAAGCCTCTTACCAAACAGGGTGCAGAACAAGCCTCCAAGAACTGGATCCGGCAGTGAGGCAAACAAGGCTGTGAACTTCCCAATGGTCCCTAATAGAAACATTATGAGTGCCCCATACTGCACCACTCTCCTACTGCCCACCTGTGCAGGAACATAGGGCATAGGTACAAGTTTTTATAAACATGTCAGTACACTTCTGTCTATTTTATTTCAGGTCAGTCATGGCTAATTTCCATTGCAAGTGATCTGAGTTTTATTACACATCAGCACCCTGGGAGGACAAAGGCCAGCACATAGATGATAACACTGAAAACCTAAGAAACTGAAGAAACACTACATGAAAGCGCATTTATCAGACTGTTATCTGCTCCACCCTTTAAAGTAAATCTTTAATAACATGTCAAATGATGGAATGACACAGCTTAGCCATTTCAGTAGTAGAAGAACATTGTATATGTGATACTGTATACTGTATAATTGCTCAACCTTGGTAATGCCAAGCACCCCAATATTAGGACTGGAGGAAGTGGAGCCATTTCCTGTTCCCAGTAAGCCTGCTATGATGCAGCACACACCCTCTGTGAAGATCCCTCTAAAAGAAACAAGAAGGAAATGTATCCATGTCAGTGTCATCATATAACTTGCATTTATGAAATGAATATTATAAATATATGTCCTGTTGTGCAGTATAGCTCTTCTGTAAACCTGTTGATGGCATGAACAGGAGGAGGGGGAGCTCCAGCAAGACGGGCACATGCATAGTAGTCTCCAATAGACTCCACTATGCCAGCTAAAGTGGCGCTAAACATTCCTAGCACACCAGCTACAGTCACTGTTGGTATACCCCACTGACCTGGGCCACATAACATCCAAAGGGTTAGCATCTGATTTCAAGAGACCTACTGGCATACAGCACAATCATCACACAACGGCATGTGAGAGCTCTATGTCAACATGAATAAGCTATGAATAACAGAGCATTTTCATTCCATAGTTTCTGAGTAATGTGCATTGAAATGAACATTCGGTTCACTTCTAAGCATGACTTTTTGCACAAGTGAATTCTCATTTAGAAATCTTCAGCAGCACATGTTTTTTTTTTAATGATCATGCATTGTAAAAGCATATACTGAGAGATTAACATGGAGGGTTCTTGTTACTAAAAGGTACAGTTTGCAATAAACATATCTATAAAAGTCTTTCTAGACATGTAATATTCATATAACTTGAAAGACACCTTATAGAAACTGTTATTCATGATACTGCCATGCAGTGGTTATGGATAGTTTCTTCAAGTCAGGCTTCTGTTAACAGTTTTCTAGCCCATAAACTAGATGCTAGATCCAAAGCTGCTAAGGTCTGCCCCTTTAAAGGCAACCCAAAAGACATTTATTTGTCATTTCATTTGGTGAAAGGCTTGTCAGTGGTTTCATTTCAGTTGAAATTCTCCTCCCAGGCAGCAGAAGGTTCAAATATACAAACTTCCCCTTTAAGATTCCTTATTGTTATCACCTCTGGCAAACCAGAGCTGTATACTGTACTGATATCTGAAAAAGTTCTAGATGCCTGCTTTCTTCACATTCTACCCAATTTGATTTTACACTTACAGGGATAGGGCATGCGAAACCATGGTGCTTGGGACATGATCTCCCCCCTGGCATCAGTTCTAGCCTTGTAGCCATACTTCTCTGGGTCATTGGGCAACACATCCGTCAACGTGAGGATATAACACACGAACCACACCAGCATGATAGCCATGATGATCTGCGAAAACAAAGCCCGACAGAGATACTGAGAATTTTAATCAGTTGCTGGACCAATAACTCACTACAATGTATCAGTAAACTTTGCCGTTGCAACTATAACTGGAATATGATATGAGTGTAATGAACTCGGTGCTGCGTTCCAGTGAGACAGGTTTATGGCCTACTAGGTCAGATTGACAGAGACCAGAGGAGCAGATAAGAGCAGTCATGAAAGTTGCCAAGCAATATGGCTATGTTTAAATGTAAATGTTGCCTCATACCGGAAACATCTTGAAGATCTGGAAACGGGAGGTGTGACAGCCTTTCTGTCTAGAGTAAAAGGGAAAGGGGACGGCCCAATTTCTGAGATACTGAGCAAAAAGCAGAATGAAGAAGATGCATCTGGAAAGACAGAGTGAACACACATGAAAAACTGATAAGCAACTACGAGAAGCTAACAGTGAGATGAGTGAGAAGATGCCTCACACCCTTGCACATTAAACATGATGCTTCTAAAGAAAGAAACAGATTCACTGAACCTACTGAATGTGTGAGCTTTGTTCTTAAAAAGGATAGACAGGACATTAAAAAAAAGAAGCATTTAGTGCAGTTAAAGTCTAAGTGTCTTTACAGCAGAGAGAGGCCCCAGTGGCTTCCTGCACGGTCTCCAGCAGTTTGGAACACGGACAGGCCGATCAGGGACACGGTGGGGGTGACGGTCAGAGGCCCGATGGCATTGAGCAGGAGTCCAGGAATTCCCACCAGCCCAATTACCACTTCCACCAGACTAGACACAATAATGGCCCCCTGGATCTGTAGGCCAGAGTTATAAAGGTTACTTGACTGCGATTGTATTGTTTATGTATTTTTGGTCAGAACTCAAACCACTTTGAAGTGTTTCTCTAACATCAGGGAATGATATTAATGGAACATAGATGCTGTTCATATTTTCAATCATATTAATAGGAACAAATTTTATCTCAATTATTGGCAAATGTGTGAATCATGATCCAGCAATTATGGATCACAAAATAAATGTATTTTGATGATTGTTATTTTAAAATGTGAAATGTGTAATAGAGGCAAACAATACATAATATACAATACATACAGTTCCATCCACTAATATTGGCACTCTTGGTAAATATGAGCAAAGAAGGCTGTGAAAAATTGTCTTTATTGTTTAACTTTTTGATCTTTTGTTCAAAACATTCACAAAATACAACTGCAAACAAAACAAAGGTTTATCCAAAAACACACATATATATATATATATATATATATATATATATATATATATATATATATATATATATATATATATATGTTTGTTAAATATAGGTGTGCAACAATTATTGGCAACCATATAAATTCATATTAGAAAATTATATTTGTATAGTCAGTATATTCCCATTGATATTTTACATTTTTTAGTACAACTGGGTGACTAGGAACAGGAAATTGTTCAACCATGACTTCCTGTTTCAGAAGAAGAAGCCTTTATTTGTCACATATACGTTACAGCACAGTGAAATTCTTTTCTTTGCATATCCCAGCTTGTTAGGAATTTGGGGTCAAAGCGCAGGGTCAGCCATGATACGGCGCCCCTGGAGCATAGAGGGTTAAGGGCCTTGCTCAAGGGCCCAACAGTGGCAGCTTGGCGGTGCTGGGGCTTGAACCACCAACCTTCTGATCAGTAAATCAGAGCCGTAACCATTGAGCCACCACTGCCCCCCACAGGTGTATAAATATGAGGTAACACATAGGTTATAAGAAAATACCAAAAGCATTGAAATTGCCAATTTCCACCATCAGGGCAATAACTAAGAAGTTCCAGTCAACTGGAAATGTTATGAATCAACCTGGAATTGGACGTGTGTCTATATTGTCTCAACGCACTGTGAAGAGGATGGTTCGAGTGGCCAAAAAATCTCCAAGGATCACAGCTGGAGAATTGCAGAAGTTAGTTGCGTCTTGGGGTCAGAAAGTCTCCAAAACTACAATCTGAAGTCACCTACATCACCACAAGTTGTTTGGACGGATTTCAAGAAAAAAAACAACTCTACTCTCATCTAAAAACAAACTCAAGCGTCTTCAGTTTGCCAGACACTACTGGAACTTCAAATGGGATCGGGTTCTATGGTCAGATGAAACCTTAATATCGCTTTTTGGCAATAAACACCAGAGGTGGTTTTGGTGCACACAGAGAGGTAGCCATATGGAAAAGTACCTCATGCCCACAGTTAAATATGGTGGTGGCTCTTTAATGTTTTGGGGCTGTTTTTAAAATGAAAAATGAATTTTTAAATGAAAACCTGACTGCCTCTGCCAGAAAGCTTAAAATGGGCCATGGTTGGTTCTTCCAGCAGCACAAGGATCCAAAACATACATCAACACAAAAATGATTTATTGACCACAAAATCAAGGTCCTGCCATGGCCATCCCAGTCCCCTGACTTGAAACCCATAGAAAACCTGTGGGGTGAACTGAAGAGGAGAGCCCACCAGCATGGACCTTGAAATTTGAAGGATCTGGAGAGATTCTGTATGGAGGAATGGACTCAGATCCCTTGCCATGTATTCTCCAACCTCATCAGGCATTATAGGAGAAGATGCAGAGCTTTTATCTTGGCAAAGGGAGGTAGCACAAAGTATTGACTAAAAGGATACTAATAATTGTTGCACACCTATATTTAACAAAGATGATTTTTTTTTTTATAAACCTACAGTTGTGTGATATCCATGAGAGCAGAGTATTTTTGTGAATTTTTCTTAAGAAAAGATCAAAAGGTTAAACAATAAAGACAATTTTTCACAGCCTTCTTTGGTCATATTTACCAAGGGTGCCAATATTAGTGAAGGGCTCTGTACATAGTACAATAAAGTACAATAAAGTAATCTAATGAGCCAAACTTCTATTTTTCACTAGAGTCTGGAAGTTTTTGTTACAAAACTTTGAGCAAAAACTGCCCTCCGTTCACAGTAAGATTAATTTGGCGGAGGCTACGTCCACATTAATCCCGATAGATCTGAAAACTGCATTTTCATTTTAAAACGCTCTCCGTCTACAGTGGTGTTTTCAAACGTATTCAAAAAATTGCTCATCCACACTGAAACATCTGAAAAGGCTTACATCCCTATACATTTATTTAAAAGCGAATCTGAATGTTGTACAAAGTGACATTAATCTTTAACAAAGCTTTCAAACTGGATAGCAGGCACAACGACTGCAGAACAACATCGTCCACCATCTTGTTTGTTTTGTGTTGAATGGGTCACATGACTGTGTCACAACTAAAAACACGTCACTGTTTTTGGACATCTCTGTTTTCTCAGTCCACACTACAACACAAAAAACTGTGTCTTCAAATTTATCCACTTAGGATAGCGTTTTTGAAAAGCTCCATTTTCGCTGGACAAAAACTCTGTCTCAGTGTGGACAGAAGGCCAAAACAAGAAAAAGATGCGTTTTCAAATTTATCTGGATTAATGTCGAATTAATTGTTTTCTAATCCAGTGACAATATCTTACTCCTAAAAAGCTCATTGTGTCACAGTGATTAAAAGTTTGTTTTGCTGTTAGAAAACCGACACACATAGTTGCACATACACATATAGATAGCAACCTTCAAGATTCTGACGCTTGTGGACAGAAAAGTGCACAAAACAAATCAGATACGCCGGTCAGGTGTTCTGGGGCTGTGATTATGTATCAGTTGACATAATATGATATAATTCTGTTTTTCTTTTTCAGATTTTTGACTATTTTTCCAAGCACATTTCCTAATCAATCCATGGACATACTGCTAGCTAACGTCCTCCAACATAACAGCATCATGAAACAGTCACCCCGAGAGCAACTACCAGCTTACTAACACAAGTTTGTTCATGTTTAGTTGTACATTCTCATTTAAATTTACAAAGCATGCCCTGAGACATTTCTTTGTGAATAGAAGTGCATTTACAAACCAATTAATATTTGATGCAAAAATGCATGAACTTATTTTTATTTTCAACGTATAATTAATTTAAACAGAGGGAAAACCAGATGTGGTCACTGTTTATACAGATCGCTTACATTTCTCCCATGTTCGGATCGGAGACATTTGGGAATGATGCATCATGATGCACATATTTTTCAATCATTATGATATTAATTTTCCACAACAGTTGCATAAACTGCTCTTTGGTTATATTGGTGTAATGGGACAAAAAATCATAATAAAGGTAATTTATGGGACAAATTAAACATTCTAAGGTCCTTCCGAAATATATGATATAAAATGTTGATCCACATGTAACGAGGTGATAAATCTGGAGGGGAGTCGTACAATGGTGATTAAATGTTATTAAGGTTAGGTTTTTGTTGAACGCGATTTATACCTCTCTAATCCGGGGCTGCCAGATATGTGTGGTATTGAGGGGTAGAGTCCAGTTTCCATAAATCTCCTCTGCAAAATAATACCAGCATGCAGTGCCAAAATCATGAGCATGTTAACAATGAATATACACTTAGCAATGGCTCTAAGCAAAACAGGGTAGTAGACAACTTAATGCATTATACCTTCAGGAGGACACTTCCACCTATCTAGTCTTAGAATGGCCTGGGCAGGGATGAGGAAAGCAAAAGCACTGGCCTGAAACAGGGGCAACCTAGGCAAAGTGTACCATATATGGAGACATATGATCAGTTAACAAAAAAAAACCACCATCTATAATAACTAGTGTCTCACTAGTCTCACAAGAGACTCACCTGACACCAAAAGTGGTTTGTATAAGAGTAGTAATGCCCACACAGGTGAAAATCGTCCCGACTAGCTGGCTTACAGTGTACTGATCCCGGCCCACACACATGGCCTCAGCCAGTAGGAAAGGCACAGCGATGGTGCCGCTGAAACATGTCAGGTAGTGCTGGAGAGAAACAAGGAGACAGAAGATATGCAGGTATCGTCAGCACTTTGAAACCTCGGAATTATAAGGTTCTGTGATAGTGAGCCATAAAATTTTGACTCCTAATAAGGTCAAAGCTGAAACAACTACTGGTTACATTTTACATGAAAACTCTCTTAACTGAAATTATCTAACGCATTAGTTTACATTAATAAACCATAAGTAACTTTAACACAGTAACAAAGTGAGTTTAATGTTAATAAAGTAACACATGTTAATTGATGTTTGTTTAGATGTTAAGAAAACACACCTGCACTGGCCTGCATTTATTCAATCCATGACTACAAATAAGTCATAAATGAACAAAAACGAAATTACAGTATGTTTCTAAATGTTGATCACTTCCTGAACTCTGGTCTCCAAGTTTAAAATATTAACCCTTGCTATTCATCTTTAGTTCTGAATATTTACATTTGCTCATATGGCTGAAACTTTTATCCAAAATGATAATTGAGACAGTATACAAGGTGAGGTTTGAGGTTTAAAAGGACCTAACAGTGACAGCTAGGCATTCCAATCAGTAGCCCAGAGCCTTAACCACTGAGCTACCACTCCCCCATTTTATTTTTGCAGACATATTAATTAAGATGTTTTTTCATGTTGGTCATTGTAGATCTAATTTGACTTATGGATGGGATAAACATTAGTTAATGCAGGTGATGATTATTTGCCTTATTTGGTTTACTATTAAAAAAAAAAAACATAAATTAAGTGTACACATATGTATACACATTTTCATGTAAACCCTTACACACACAGCCACTGACATGTCTATAACATGTTTATAACCATAACTCAACCGCAACTTTTGGCAAAAAAAAAAAAAAAAAAGTCAGATATAAGCTTATCAATTTCAAAGTCCCAATACAGATGGAACAAAAATGCAAGAAAGCAATGGAGCCGATCAGGAGATGGGAAAAAACAAATGGTAATTTTCCTAGATAGTGTTCATAGCACTACATGAAACCTACCTTAGTGCTTCCTGACAAATGACATAAACCTACATAAACATTTAAGAAAGCTTATTCCAACGGTTAGCAGCTGTCATGAAGACCATCAGTCTTCTGACCAATTATGGTGTCAAGTTGACAGATGACATAGGATAACATTGTTGACGCAGGATTGTGTTATGGCACCTTCTTGGATGACATAAGTTATAGCACCATTACACCTGGGTCAAGTAACGGTAAATTGGTGAAGACTCAAGCATCAAATCCGTACTCACTCTAATTTACAGTCAAATCCTTTGACATTTCTCTGTCATTATGTCATACTGTCTGTTTTATATTAATATTATATTATTATTATTATTATATATTATATTATATAAATTAAAGATAAAATGTATCTAACTTTGTAATTACAGTTATTTACTTAAAGGCCAGAGTAATTATATCTCTTCTGTCAGTATCAGCTTTTCATGTTGATGTTAACAACTAAGTAGCTAAATTTGAAGCGTTCATTTTACAGATTAACCTCACTTAGCTACAGTATGTGACCATTAAGTGACTCTGACATAACAGAAGTACACTGCACTACAACATTTGTCACGACACTGTAACCTCAGTTAGCTTAGAAAGTGTCATTGACTCAGGCTCTGTGACAGCCAACACCTTTTGCAAGCTTCTATACATGTTTACATAAGTAAATGTCAGTTGTCTTGGGGGATGCTTCCTTAAATAAAGTGTAACTTAAGTAAACAGTGTATACACTTTCTGTACCTGTAGTCCCAGCAAAATGCACAAATACCAGGGTGGTACATCCTCAATTCTGTAGATCATATCAAAGCCCAGGGTCTGTGCGTTGACCCCAGAGAGCTGCTCGCTGCCCTCGACCCCCTCAGCAGCCAGGTCCTGCACACGGCCATCTTCAAGGGGCAACTGGAAAAGATGACGAAGTCACTCAAGCACACAGAGCTTTTCGCCAATCAGTCTTTAGTGCTTAGTTAGACTGTAACACTGAGGAAAAATGTCACGTTCAAGTTTCATATAACGTTTGCTGGACAGCCTTTATTTGCAGCAGTGATCTGATTTGCAAGTACAACTTACTAGATTTGAATTGATAGAAGCAAAGTAAGCCAGATTTATTGTCATCCTTTTTTTTTTTTGAGTGGTATTTTTTTTATGTATGGATGTTAAATCTGGCAACGGTTAAGATTTATTATTCAAAATTGAAACTGCAGTCAGAAAATCAGTTCCAGAATATGGCTACAATATATTTTAAGCATGATAGATTTTTGAATGGAAAGCTACACAATAGACATTAGCATGAGCTTAAATTCATGAGAACAAAGAACCACTGTTGTACACTGTGCTCTTTATTCTCATAAACTGTGCCACTGACAAAATAAAAAACAGCACATATTAGTATACAGCATGTTAATTCTGTACACAATTGAACCATTTAATCTTTACTAGAAAGTTTTCCAGTTAAACATTAAACATGTTTTAATCATTACATCGGCGAGCTTTATTGATTTCCTTCACAGAACAGCTACATTTGGAGAGACGACAGCGAGTTGTCTTCCTTTTACCTCAGGGTAAGCTGCTGCGTTAGAGTGCTTCCTCGATCTGTGGAGGCTGGATGTGAGCGTGGGCTCTGCAGGGCCCATGTTACTGCGTCCTTTTTTACATGCCGTCCAACAGGGAGCCGGCTTTATAGAGGAGAGAGGAGCAGGGACAGATTAAGCAGGTTAATGATCTGCCTCTGGCTGGACTTTACTCAGCCCGGCTCATCAGTGAACATTCAAGAGCTGCTTTCTGAGAAAGCAGAGCGTGTGAAGCAATGGAAGATGCCTCACACTCAGCAAACGAGGAAAAACAAGGCGGAGTGATAAAACATGTGAGATTAGGCTTTGTGTGGTTATGTGGGAGTAATGATTGGCTTGAGGAAGAGTTTTCACAAAGCTCTTTCATAAGTATGATCAACTCCTCCCATTAAACAAAGAATTCTCTAACTACTAATACCACAAGCGAGAAAGCATGGAAATCAATCCATCGGTATTAGGGCAATGGTAGCTCAGTGGTTAAGATGTTGGGCTACTGATTGGAAGGTCATGAGTTCAAACTCCAGCACCGCCAAGCTGCCACTGTTGGGCCCTTGAGTAAGGCCCTTAACCCTCAACTACTCAGATGTATAAAATGAAATAAAATGTAAGTCCCTCTGGATAAGGTCGTCTGCCAAATGCCGTAAATGTAGTGAAATAAAACCTGAGAGCAGTGAGAAAAATCTTGGGCTGTTCATGTAGACCAAATGTCACACCCACATAAAATAGGCCTACACTCCAAAACTATTGGCACCCTTTAAAATCATTTCCAAAATGACTGTATAAAGAACACTACACACAGTGATGAAACATTTCCCCTTAAATATCTGGAGGACAAATTTATCTTTACTCTAAACAAAGATCATTTTTCATTGAAACTTCTTTTTTTTTTGTAATATTTTCTCAATATTGGCACCTCCCAAGTATGTGTAAAATGAATGCAAACAGTTTGTTCACAGTTTTGCTCACAGTTCTCAGGAACTATACTATTGCCTTTGACCATTTTGTTTCCTTGGGTATAAATATGATGTGAAACCTACATCAAATTCTTTTAAGCAACCGTTAAACACAAAGGAAGCAAATGGCTTTCAACCTTTACATGTCTCATAATGGATTTTAAAAAAAAAACCAACAACCTTTAACCACAATCAAGGCCATAAATATCCATAAATATCCAAATGTATGGAATGGTTATGCAGGAGACACATACTTCTGCCCTCCAACTAGCGTAGTGAGGACAATGTGAGGGAGGCTAAGAGGAACCCAAAGACTATATTTTAGGAATTGCAGTTTAATTGGTTTTTGGAGTTGTCAAATTTCCAAATAAACTATTCGTCAACTACCTAAACAACTGGATGTTTGGAAGTATTGCACAAAGGAAGCCTTTCATGAGACAAAATGCAGTTTTTCCTGAACTTCACCAAGCCTTGTTGGAACTACAAATAGAATTGGTCAAATGTGACAAAAATCTAACTTTTTGGCCATTAACATGTTCAGCTTGATTAGCAAATTATTATTTTTTAAAATGCAGTGAGGAAGAATCCCATATCCAGTGTAAAATATGGTGGTGAATCATTATTGATTTGTTCTGCAACTGGTTAAGATTGACGGGATCATGAATTCCTCCAAGTACCTAGGATATTTTCATCCAAAATTCGGTTGCCTCTTTCAGGAGGTTACAACATGACCATAGATTAATCATTCAACAATATAATGATGCCAAAGCTATATCCTAGTTAACAGAGAAATGATGATGGGAAAATAAAACCAGTGTTTTGTGATGGTCATGTTAACCTCTGGATTTGAACCTTATCGAAGGCCCTGTGGTCTGAACTGAAGAGGACGTTCACATGAACAACTAAGAGTTGGAATCGGAAAAGAGCTTGAAATGTTGAAGATGCATGAAGGAGTCTCAGATATCCTCTCCAAGTGTCTCCAACCATGTTAGACATTACAGGAAGTAATGGAAGCAAATATTAATTATAGCCAATAAATGCAAGATAGATCGTTTTCGTGTCTTGCACAAAATTTACATTTAAGCTCAAAATATCATTCATTGTATGTGTTGCTTATTTTCATGAAGGTTGCAAGTACAGGTGCATCTAAAAAAAAAAAAAAAAAGGAAAATCGTGGAAAAGTTCGTTTTTTTCCTGTAATTTAATTCAAAAAGTGGAACGTTCATATATTCTAGATTCATTACACAAAGTGAAATATTTCAAGCCTTTTTTGTTTTAATCTTGATTACGGCATGGAAATCAAAAATCCAGTATCTCAAAATATTAGAATAAACAGTTTATAATACAGAGATGTCGACTTTCTGAAAAGTATGTTAATTTATGCACTCAATACTTGGTTGGGGATCCTTTTGCACTAATTACTGCATCAATGTGGCATGGCATGGAGGCAATCAGCCTGTGGCACTGCTGAGGTGTTATGGAAGCCCAGGTTGCTTTGATAGCGGCCTTCAGCTCGTCTGTATTGTTGGGTCTGGTGTCTCTCATCTTCCTCCTGACAAAATTCAGGTCAGGTGAGTTGGCTGGCCAATCAAGCACAGTAGTACTATGGTCAAAGCAGTTACTAGTAGTTTTGGCACTGTGGGCAGGTGCCAAGTCCTGCTGGAAAAGGAAATCAGCATCTCCATGAGGCTTGTCAGCAGATGGAAGCATGAAGTGCTCTAAAATCTCCTGGTAGACGGCTGCATTGACTCTCAACTTGAGAAAACACAGTGGACCAACACCAGCAGATAACATGGCAACCCAAATCATCACTGACTGTGGAAACTTCACACTGGACTTCAAGCAACTTGGATTCTGTGCCTCTCCACTCTTCCTCCAGACTCTGGGACCTTGATTTCCAAATGAAATGCAAAATTTACTTTCATCTGAAAAGAGGACTTTGGACCACTGAGCAACAGAGTTTTGAGTAAAAAGGTGTTTTGAGTTAGTTGGCTGATTAGAGTCTTCTCAGGTGGACATTGCTGTATTATAAATTCTTTACTCTAATATTTTTGAGATACTGGATTTTTCCAGTATCTCATTTCCATGAGCTGTAAGCCATAATCAAGATTAGAAAAAAAGGCTTGAAATATTTCACTTTATGTGCAATCAATCTAGAATATATGAAAGTTCCACTTCTTGAATTAAATTACAGGAAAAAAAGCACTTTTCCACGATATTCAAATTTTTTGAGATGCACCTGTAATTGAGTTTATTAACCCATTGGGGGATGGACTGATGTCCCCATCTGGAGTGAATTCTCCAGCCTTGCACTCAGTGTTCCTGGGATAGGCTCCTGATCCAACGCAACCATGACAAGAATAAACCCGGTTATTGAAAGTGAGTTAGGGTGTGAATCTGCTGCAAATTGATCTCTTTACTACATAACCACCAGAGGGCAACACATGCTAACATTTCCCTCAAGATTCCTCCCTGATGTAAAATAACCTCAATCATGCATGACTCAGGGTCATTAAATTCAAAGGGAATTTAAACAGTTTCGTAGACTGGATATAATATAATTACAATGTCAAAGAAATATGCTAAAGCCTTTTAAGCAAACTAGAATAGCTCCACAGGGAGGGATGGAGATGACACCACTGTTACACATTACATTTAGTAGACAGCCCTATTTTGGATGTGTATATACATGCCTTGCGTGCATGTCTACATACTAGTGCTGCTTCCCAACTGAGGATTTTAATCTGGAAAAAGTCTTTAGTAGGATAAAAAGAGAGGCACAACCAGACACAGAAAGTTCTGTCTGGGATAGGGACTATGAAGAAACAAAGTCTTAGCAGGTCTCAGACTCATAACTTTGGGAGAAATTTCATAAAATATATATAAAAGAATCTTAGAGTTGTACAGAACAGGCTGGAGATCAAATAATAAAATAGGTGTGACATTTCAAAAAAGGAAAAGTAAAAAGGGAAAGAGAGGCCGGTTAATAGGCAGTTGGAAGAGGTGCAACAGGAAATAATCAATATAAAATTTACACACACACACACAAACCAGAAAGGAAACGTTCGTCATCCAATAAAGTACTCTGATAGTATCTCAATATCTTCCACGCTTGCAGTCTATACACCACATGGTCAGTCATTTAAACAAACACCTTCAATACCACACCAACACCTTCGTAAATAAAGGAAAAAAAAAAAACTTTATTACACCCCAATGAAAAAGTAAACATGACACATCACAGTGAAAGGAGCAATGGTTAACAACTGAGTGACCTACATGCCGCGCCCATATTCATCCAGTCTTACTGGCCCCCCTCGAAAAGAACCATGATTCATGTGTTCCATTCCTAGAAATAACTGTATTCCCCAGGAACATGCAAAACGTGTTTAAACGAATAACAGGTTGTGGAAAGGTAAGTGAAAAAAGGGCTGTATGTGTGCTTTATTGGGCCCGCCTGGACATTAGCATTTCTCTGATGTTGTCCTCTGCCTCCTTCACACTGCGCTCCAGGTACGTCTTCTTTTGCTGTAGAAAAAAAGAGAGGCAGATAAGACATGTGATATTGAGTGAAATACCAAAAACCGATCATCTTTTTATGCCCTCTAGCAATCACAGATTGCTGATAATACACTATATGACCAAAAGTTTGTGGACACCTGACCATCACACCCATATGTGGTTCTTCCCCACACTGTTGCCACAAAGTTGGATGCACACAATGGTATAGGATGTCTTTGTATGCTCTGGAATTACAATTTCCCTTCACTGGAACTAAGGGGCTCAAACATGTTCCAGCATGTTGTGCACAAAGTGAAGTCTCTGAAGACACGGTATGCCAAGGTTAGAGTGGGAGAACTTGAGTGGCCTGCACACAGCCCTGACCTCAATCCCACTAAACACCTTTGGGATGAACTGGAATGCTGAGTGCACCGCAGGCCTCCTCGCCTAACATCAGTGCCTGACCTCACTAATGCTTTTGTGGCTGAATGATCAAATCCCCACAGCCATGCCCCAAAATCTAGTGGAAAGCCTTCCCAGAAGAGTGGAGGTTATTATAACAACAAAGGGGGACTAAATCTGGAATGCAGTGTTCAACAAGCACGTGTGTGTCCGATGGACTGGCGTCCCATACAAGGTGAATTTTCCTGCCTTGCGCGCAGTGCTCTCAGGGTAGGCTCCAGATCCACTGAGACCCTGACCAGGATAAAGTGGTTATTGCAGATGAATGAATGAATGAATGAATGATGCACTAAAAGGTGATCAAACAGTTTTTGGTTTTATTCATGAAATAAATGTGTAATCCTGGTTACGTTGCTGTCCTATGGTTACCACATGAGAAGCCCAAATGTTCTTCCACTTGCCGTTTGAAAAGATGTGCAAGCAACGTAGAAAAAAATTAGGAAAAGTGGCTTTTCAACTTCTGAGACGGAGAGGCGGAGAGAACAGAGAGATTTGAGAGAGAGAGGGACAAGTCAGCATGTAAAAATCTAATATGTGCAGACATGTTTGCCAATTTAACAGCCATTGTTATAAACAGAATCTATCCGCAAGTCCTGATACCATCATCAATCAGCTCAAGCCTAAAGACATCTATACCATAACATTCTTAGGACTACGACAGACAGTCAAAAATAGACAATATTCCAACAGGGGTCTCTGAAATCCCTGGACCAACCAAACAATCAACCCTCCATCCATCCATCCATCCATCCAAACAACCATCCATCCGACTGTACATCCATCCAATAAACCATCCTTCCATCCAATCAACCCTCCATCTATCCATCCATTCTATCAACCAGCCAACTTGTAATCAAAAAGATGGATAGAAGGGGGTGTGTCTTATACTCTAGAGCACATCTGTATATCGCTAGACATTTGGTGCCCGTCCTCAGAAAGTAAGGCTACATATCTGCATGGTATTATACGAACATAAATCATGATAAATCAGTATTCCAGACCATTTTTGAGGACACTATTTGCTTCGCATGCATTTTCACATTGTCATTATGACTACACTATGACTATTAAAATATATAGGTCTCTCATGTCTAAACCCATCTACAAGTATGTACTACAAACTAATCTTTTGGATTAGTAGGCTCCATAGTAAATACTTTTACGTACAAGGTCATTGTATGTGTGTTTAGACACAGTTTATAGACAATGGCGGAAAGCTTTGAAGAGACGCTAGAACAGAACTTGTATTTGTATTACGTCTCCCTGTCACGCTACAGCGACAATTATGCTTTCCAAAATAGTTGGAGTAAAATCACTAACACTTTACAGGCAGCCAAAAAAAAAAAAAAAAAGCTGCACAGTGATGTCTGTGCTCTGAATTGCCTCCTAGTGGATATAACTTTTAATGTATAAAAGGCATGCAGGTAAGTATCTGAACAATGCTTCTCAAGTAACAGCCATGTGCACACACTCATCACTCTCATATGAGTTTTTTTTTTTATTTGTTGAAGACAACAACAGACTAAAAACTATTTTAGTACTAGACACACAAACATCTTTCCAATATTTGACATTTACAACTGAAACCAAATGTGATGCAAACTGGTGTAATACATTTCCTCTATTCAGCAGATGAAGTGACCCTTTCAAAAGCTTACAATTCTAAAAGATACACTAGCCCATTCAAGAATAAAGGTGGGAGGGTGGGGCATGTCTCAAACACCTGGGTGAACGGCTAAATTAAAGTAGTGTCAGGAAAACATGCTGTTATCTGAAACCTCCCAAACATGCCCTGTACAAGAGACCTGAGTCATTACTATGGTGCGAAAACACACACACACACACACACACACACACACACACACACACACACACACACACACACACACACACACACACACACACACACACACACACACACACACACACACACACACACACACACACACACACACACACACACACACACACACACACACACACCAGTTACAACAATGTACCTCTGGCTCACAGGCATTTTGACCACATCTCAAATCACCCAAACCAAGGCCAGATGAATAGCATTGTTGTGAAACATATGGATTCACATACATGTTTACTGCTCAAGTCTTAACTTGTGTAGATGTTGGTCTTTGGGCTTATGACCAACATTCCTTTTGCATGAATTATATGTGAGAACAGTTCTCACTCAATATGACAGACGTGTTACTTTCTCACATACCTGCATTTGTTCAACAAATTTGCAGTTCAACAAGTTTGACATGTGCTTTCTTCAGTCTACAAACTCTAATTCCATGCTCTTGCTAACCCTCCTTGATATATTACCGTATACTGCGCACGTAACTATAATAGCAGGCTCATAGAAAGTCACATGAGGAACCATTTGTGTGGAAACAATAAGAAAAGGAATGTCTATGGCACGTTTCCAATGAAAAGACACACCCCTGCAATGTCGATCTGCAAGGTATATAAATACATGCGCTGATTCCTTGCACAAGACTCATTAATGTAGCAGTCAAAGCTTTATTTCACACGATGTTTAAATACTGCTTATAAAACAGCACTTTTGAGATCCCGACTGGGGTAGTCTCATTTCGTTTTTGTTCTGCTATTGTTACTGCAGTTTGGGGCTTGTGCATGTCTTAATTTCTCTGTCACGCCTGGAAAATATCTACCCAAGTAAGAGGTTTTATATAGTACTGTTTAATGTTGAAAGCTTGTAATAAGTGCAGCTACATTAGGGACAAAGTATCCATGGTCTACCTGTTGGATTATCACATGTACCATAAAAAGACTAATACATGTGCATATGATAATTATGCTAATTTATAACCATAACTTATACTACATAACCTAAAGTATGCAGACAACCCATCTAATTAATGGGTTTGGCTATGTCAGTTATACCTATTGCTAAAAGGCAAGCTTTGTAACCCCCCAAAACAAGTAGAATCTGCCTTTGTCATACTGAAGAGGTCAGCGGCTTTCACTGTGGTACATTTTCAAGACAGTTCACCAATTCTGAAGTGGAAACACAATAGCAGCTCATCTTCCCGGTATTCAGTGGTTAGCACCTACCAAAAGTGGTCCAAGGAAGGACAACTGGTGAACCAGTGACAGGGTCATGGGTGCACAAGGCTCCATGACATGATGTGTGTGGGGAGCAAAAGCTAGCCTATCTGGTCCAAACCCACAGAGACATACTGTAGCACAAACTGCTGAAAAGGTTAATACTGGCTATGAAAGAAAGGTGTCAGAACACACAGTGCATCACAGCTTGCTGCATATGGGGCTGCATAACCACAGACCGGGCAGAGCGCTCATGCTGACCCCTGTCCACTGCCAAAAGCGGCTACAATAGGCATGTGAGCATCAGAACTGGACCATGGAGCAATGGAAGAAGGTGGCCTGGTCTGATAAATCACATTTTCTTTTACATCATGTGGACGGCCGGGTGCATGTACGTCGCTTATTTGGGGAAGAGATGGCCCCAGGATGCACTAGGGGAAGAAGGCGACAGGTCAGAGGAAGCAGTGTGATACTCTGGGCAATGTTCTGCTGGGAAATTTTGGGTCTTGGCATTCATGTGGACGTTATTTTGACACATACCACCTACCTAAATATTGTTGCAGACCAAGTATACCCCTTCATGGCAACGGTATTCCCTAATGGCAGCGACCTCTTTCAGCAGGATAATGTGCATTCAGGAATGGTTTGAAGAACATGACAAAGAGTTCAAGGTGTTGACTTGGCTGCCAAATTCCCCAGATCTCAATCCAATTGAGCATCTATGGGATGTGTTGGACAAAAGTCCGATCCATGGAGGCCCCAACTTACAACTGACAGGACTTAAAGATCTGCTGCTAATGTCTTGGTGCCAGATACCACAACACACCTTCAGAGGTCTTGTGGAGTCCATGCCTCGACGGGTCAGAGCTGTTTTGGCAGCACAAGGGGGACCTACACAATTATGCAGGTGTTTTAACATTATGGCTGTTCGTTGTAGTTAGGTGAAGGAGAAATAATGGCCAGGGGGCTTTTTCATGGTTTGCGACTGGCCAGCTCTGGCTTCAACCTCCATCAAATATCTGATGAATTGAAACACTGACAGGTTGCATGGTGGCAGAGTGCTGCTGCCTCACAACTCCAGGTTGTACAGTTAGGTCCCGAGCTTGGGTTACTGTCCATCTTCTCACTGATTCTCTGGGTTCTTCCGGGTTCTCCAGTTTTCTCCTACTTCCCAAATATCCGTGCTGGCAGGTGGTCTAGCTATGTTAAATTGATGGACTGGGTGGTGTCTTATTCAGTGTGTATTCCCGCCTTGTGCCCAGTGTTCCCGGCATAGGCTCCGGGTCCACCACAATCTGAATGAACGAATGATGGAACAATGACTATTGAGTGTAGTCAGTATACAGTAAAATCTTTATGTTCAGCTGATGCTACTGTGGTCTCTTAACTACCAACATTAACTTGTCTCTAAATTAAAATAATTTGAAAAAAAAAAAAACATTGGTATGGACGTTATATGCAACAAGGATTGTTGATCAAAGCATCCATTGATGCTTTTTACAAAATGGCATCAGATAAACTGTTAGTCATTGTTCATTGAAGGGAGGATTTAATTATAGCACCTTGCTGATCCTGTTCACCAACAAAACAGTGTCTGTGAACGATACACTATAGGCAACAGAGCTATTACATGAGAGTGTAATTCACCACAGTTTAACCACACACTTCCTTGTTTTAGAAGGAGAAGTCTGGGTAGGATAAGAAGGGGGGACCTTTTCTATTATTATCATGTCTCCTGTTTGACACTGACATGTACCTTTATATACAAAGAGAAATATGTCCTGAGAAACCCTGATAAGACTTATGACAACAACTGAAATCTGTCTCATACCACACATTCCATCAATCTACAGGGAGATATAGAACAGCTACTTATTATTAAAAGGTCACTGTGACCAAAATAACTTTAAAATGACAGTGAAACTCAGAAGGACAAACAACAGGAGTGAAAAGTGCCTGGAAGATTTGTTCCTAAGGTTTCCTGGGCATTCTACAGCTAGAACATAATTTTATGTGCATATTTATTTGTAAACTTGCCTGTTCATTAACTACTTTAGTTGTCTGTGAGAAACCAATTATAATCACAAAGTTCCATGCAGCCCTACAGAATTTACTGTAATGCAGTAAGGGCAGTGATTAATGCTATGTATTTCCCCCAGGGCCAGGATTATTGCAACATTACACATGAATACGCATTAGATTATGGTTTGTGGGATCAGAAATTTTTTTTTTTTTTTTTAAGAAGTGAAAGAATTAGCTCAATGTGCGCAAAAACGAACAGTGACGATATCAACAAACCTCAAAACATCATCAAGGACTCAACTGACCAGTACTGGACTGGACTGGACTGGACATTTTTGTGCAATGTGCGATTGGCCAATTCCCAGCTACACATCGCCCACATCTGCACTAGATCACTGTACCACACTATGACATGTTGGTTGCATTCAGGAGTGGGCAAAATTAAACAAATATGTCACAATATTTATTTCTTCCTGATGACCACTATGTAGAAGGAGAAGAAAAAAAGCTTCTATGTGTCACATATACACTGAAGTGAAATTCTTTTAAGGAAGCTGGTGTCAGCGCAGTGTCAGCCACGATACAGCACCCCTGGAGTAGAGAGGGTCTTGCTCAAGGGCCTAACGTTGGCAGCTTGGCAGTGCTAGGCCTTGGACCCCTGACTTTCAGATGAGAATCCTTAATCACTGAGCCACCACTGCCCACTACTGAATACTGATTTCCCATCATACAAAAAAAAGAGAGCCCCAATAGTACCCTATGCAGCATTTTGCTCATACTAAATTCATTAGATGTTTTATATAAAAAGCTATCTAGCCATTCACTATAGCACAAGGCTAGACACAACACTGAGTGGGAAAATTATATTTTCCCATCAAGCAGCACGTGAGTAAACCTTCCCTCTTGCCCCAACATGAAACACTCTTGCCAGAAGATAATGATACCTTATAAGGCTGACCTTTACAGAACAATGCAGAAGGAGGCACAAAGAGAAGGTTTCTGACGATCTGCGAGTCAAGCCGCAGAACCTCTCATTGTTCAAGCCTCAATGGGCCCCTTATAGCAGCATACACAACAGGCCAGATAGACTGCACACATCCTTCTTTTAAATAGGGCCCTTTGTTGTTTGTTGTTGGATGTTCCTCTGTTGCAAGCAGAGGCGCTGAATTGCTGACCTGCCGGGAATGCCAGCACAATCTCTCAGTGACTAAAGAACAACAACAGAGCCTAATACAGCACTGCTTTGGCAGGTGTAAAGCAAATCTGAACATAAACTTCCAACAAGTGTTTATCATGCTGTACTAACCTCCCCCCTAACAGAGATTTAGCTCGATGGTATTCTTAGACTGTGACCTGTTGAACTAGTATTAGGATACGTTTTGACACAGACTACAAAGCACTTCTGTAAGTCGCTTTGTATAAGAGCGTCTGATAAATTCTGTACATTTAAATGTAAACGCAACAACGTGTTCACAACCTAGCCTGCGTATCTAACGTACACCTGATGGACTTGGTTAAGCGACATCCACTAGATGGCACGTCAGAACCCTGTCCGTCTGGTTTGGAACTGTCGATCTGTAACGTTTAGCGATTTCATGCACAGCGAATTTAAACACACTGATGAGTTTCTTTTAAAAACTTACATGTTCAGTGTGATTGTTTTCATGAGCTGTTTCGCAAATCTAAAACTCTTATCTTACATTCAAAAGTGTTTGCTAATCTAGAAAATCCAGAAAACAGGTACTCAAAGCAGTTATTTTGGTAGGTCTAAAGGGTTCATGAGTGAGGTTTTAAAAAATCAAACACTAATTGTGATAGGAAATGCAGTTAGCGATAGTACTCAATAACGGTCTAAAACAGTACAAATTGTGTATGATTTGAGACACAATGTTAGTTTGTTTATTCGGTTTCAGACACAGTGTCACTGGTGCTATGCCACACCCACTATTTATGTTGGTATTGCACCACGTGGACGAGTCGTGTTAATTTCTGAGGACGTGCACAAGTGACGCTCCAAATGACAGAAGGATAGCAGGAAGCAGCCATCTCGCGTACACATAGTCAAAAGCAAGCAGTCCATACAGGATTTCATGGAGCTGCAGCTTTTTTCAAAATTTGTGGTGTTTTTTTGTGGAAAACTACATGAATTGGTGAAATTGCAATTGTACAAAACTGTTTTGCATGGTCTTTTGCAGTGGTTTGTTGGCAAATGAGACCTTTTAGCTATACTCATGTTCGACGCACATGAATCGAAGAGGCTTTGACTGAATGTGCACTGTGATGATATCACACGACACGTCTTGGCGCAAATCTGTGGAAAAATTGCGAGCTCCTCCGAATATTGCGGAATTTCCTTGATTTTCCAGTCATTTCTGCGATCGCAAAATCCTGGAGGGACTGAGCAAGTATTCTCTCGCAAAAGAAACCAGCATCTCAAACAAAGTTGCAGTAACACTTTTTGCACTTCGATCAGTCATTCAAATTAATTGACCCATATTATTCAATCCCAGTTTAGCATGAATACTACTAGTACTACTACTAATAATAATAATAATAATTTCTGTTATTGTTATTACTATTATTGTTGTTGTTGTTGCTGCTGTTATTATTATTATAAACTAACAGGTTGAATTAGTAATTGTGTGGAAGCAAGGAAACATTAAGTTGTGAAGTGCAGACTCCAAGACTGGATAAAAATAAGTCAGTCATACTCTAGAGTGCACATGAATCATAATCCAAGAGGTTAAAAGAATTGCAATCCTACATCCAAAAATAAGATGGTTTATTCAGTTTATTCTAAACGATATGCCAAACTTGTGCATAAAGAAATGCCAAAAGATATACAATGCTGTCCTAAGAACAAGACGGCTAACGTCATGCACTAGATGACTGTGACGTGACAACAAGAACTCGCCACTGGATTTCTAAAAAAGGGGGCATTAAAAGTCTGCACCACAATCGTAACAGAGCGTGTGCTGCACACAAGCTTAATGCTATCTGTTATAACATAATCGATTACGTCACACATGACATTGATGGTGTGAAGACACCTATCAGATGTCAAAGACAGGGAGTGAGCATCAAAGTGCCTTGTAGGGACATTTGTCCCCAAGCTCACACCCAATACTGACACCCAAGCCTCGCGACTAATCCTGCAGACTGTCTCCTGCTGGCCCCCTGAGTATTAATAACGGCCGTCACCCATCTTTTCCTGTCAGTACAGCAAACAATGTCCTGTCCATGATGAGGCAGAGGAGTTGACAGGTCCATGAACTGATCTGTCATCAAACCCGGTCTCTCCTACCGGGAGCAAGCCAAGTGCCCACCTGCATCCTGGGCCAATTATGAGTTCATGAAGGAATCATCAACAGCCGTATTGTCATCACTCATACACAGCGGTCACGAGGATCTCTGAGGGGGTCAGCGAACTGCTGGGATGTTAATGACATCATGTTACCTCCTAAATCACTGCTCCTTCCAGGGTAGCGGGTGCAGTGGCCACCAGAGCCATGAGCTCATGCACACCCTTCGGTCTAAATACAGTACAGTCATGTCTTATCCAAAAAAAATGGCAGCAATGTCATCTCAACGTACACACGATTTTAAAAAAGAAACCAGCATCTCAAACGACGGTATGCCCTTAGGGGTCAAGTTAAGGAACCTCCTCAGTTTGCATGTTTTAGCAAGTCAGTCCCGTTTGACAACAAGCAAACACATTATTATATCCGCATTTCCATAAATCTCTGGATTAATTATGAAACTCCTTATGGCTTGCTGTACCTTTGGTCTTTTGCAGGACTTTTGTTGGTGGCTCAGTAGATACAGGAAAGATGATCAACAGAGAGTGGGCACTGAGAGGAAAATACAATGTCATGAGCATGACAAGGCACTGTGTGTTGTCCTCCCTCTTCACCACTTTGCGTGGTGAGGGAAGCCCTCAACTGCATTCCTGGCCCGCCATCCTGCACATCATCAGTGGCTCAACCTGGGATTACACCCAAACCGTCATCTACAGTGCAGCCGCATACAGGCCCAGACACGCAACGCTAGAGATGAGCCAACACTTACACTTACACAATAGTGATGTTGTTCATCTGGTATACAGAATGTAATAATATAACTGGGTGTCAAGTTCAGTCATAGAGTTCTCCTCTATGGTAAACCATATATCAATTTCCTTAAACATAAGAACATTTGAATTAGCATGCATGTGTTATTGTCCATGTTATTACAGTGCATTTTTAATAAACAGGTCACGAACTTTGCTGCTGTGCTAAGTAGGGCAGAACGATACTTTAAAAAAAGGAAGGCCAAAGTAGTAGAAACTGGAGCTGCATGAGCACTAAGTCATTTAATAAAAAGTACATGTTTTAATCCACATATAGTAACAGTCTACAAATCATTTTTAAATAGGTACTGACATCACCTGTAATACATGTGTTTGCCATTTTAAGATAAGCACCTTTCCTTTCTGGAAAATCAAGATGACTGAGGGTAGAGATTGCCTTGTGACAAACTTATAGGGGCATCAATATATAGTGTGACTCAACATCTGTTTAAGCCAACTAGGGCATACTAGAATTAGGCATGTGCAGATAATTCATTACAGGATTACTCCTCCATATTAAGTTTAAGTGCAGATGCCTTTCTCAACCTTTTAATGTCTCACTGCTATACAGCTGTATGCAAAGGTTTGGGCACCCCTGCAAAATAACACAATTGATTTTTTCTTATTTAACATATTTCTTTTATGTCTATTCTGCAGCGCTGCTTGCACAAACAAAATCTGCATGGAAGAGTCATCAGAAAGAAAAATTACCTGCAGCCTCATGACAAAAGTGACCATCTGATGTATGCAAAACAATACCTGGGTAAGCCAGAGGCATTTTGGAAACAAGTGCTGTGGACCGATGTAAAATGGAACTCTTTGGCCACAATCACCAAATGTAGGTTTGTAGAAAAAAGGAGCAGCATTTGATGAAATGAATCTACTATGCGTTAGGGTCATGTGGCTACCAGTAGCACAGGAAACATTGTACAAGGACATGGAAGATTGGATTCCAGTAAATATAATTGGAAATGAACAAATGAGACACAGTCAGTCAAGAAACTGAAGCTGAAAATAGGCTTCTACAACAGGACAATGATCCAAAACAAACCTTAAAAATTTACCATCGACTATTTAAAGAATTACCCATATATTACATAATAGGGTGTACAGACTTTTGCACATGCCACAATTACTATTTTTTCAAGTTCATCTAATATGAAGTAATTGTGCACTAATATTTGCAGAAAAATTATATATATATATATATATATATATATATATATATATATATATATATATATATATATATATATATATATGTAAATTTTCAAAACTCAACAAAATATGTTACTTGCCCAGGGCTGCCCAAACCTTTGCATACAACTCTATGTTTCTACCTTGGGGAACACAAATGTAACCACACAGTATGTTTTTTTATTCTAGCACCATTGTGCAGTAATATAATCATATTAATCATATTTCATTTTTCTTTTGCAAATGCGAATTGTGATGCATTCCATCAGAATCAGATACATCCAACCAGAATTCAGATTCCTCAGTTATCTAAATTACATCGAAGACAGTCAACATATGGCTCACAGAACTGCATTTTTTCACAACAGGTGAATTACCATGCACTAATATTATAAGACAAACCACTCTTTCAATTCCACAAGAAACCACAAACATTCAAACCCTCTATTCCCCTACAGCTACGATTCAAAGTCAGCCAGAAAACTCTGAGTTATATAGCACAATAGAAGACAATATTGTTGTCTCAGAATCTTCAGCATATCGGAACCAGAGCTCAATTTTTGCACATCGCTTAAATCCAATTTAAGATGCCAGATTTACTAAACATTATCATTCCAAACGGCCTATTTCTGTTCAACAAATGCATCTGAGAACAGAGCTGGCTTGAGTTTGAGATAACTGTTGTCTGAGGAAATGGTATGGAAGACTGGAGAGGCCATTACATTTTTTTCTCTTGTGCACAATGCAGTAAAACATGCACAGTTTAGTTTAATGTGATTGAAGGATACTTATTCGGAAATTATAACGCTATACCAAGATTTATGTACTTTGTTTGAATTTGCTAATTCAATGGCAATACTTCTCACACTCCCTTGCTAACACATTCATTAAAATGATCTACCCATAGACACAAGAAGCGGAGACTTATGAATACCAGCTGTAAACTGCTTGTTCAAATCATGGGCGTGTTTTTGTTTTTATTTAGCAAGTTCATTAGTGTGATTTTCTGTATTGATGATAACTCATCTAATAGTGTGATCTCATTTTGTTTACATTCAATAAGCCTGCTCCTGAGCTGGTTTGAGCTTAGGGACTTGTCGACTGGGTAACAAGACTAACAACAGACGCTAAAGAACGGAAATGAAGGATCATGTCAAATTAACAATCTAATCCAGCTAACACAGTAATCCATGTATGAAGAACAGGCCTCTGGCCTGTAAGACTTGAGAGGAGGCTGCCATATATGCACAACATTGGACAGAATTTGGATCTGGCTGTACCATTCACAGAGGAGCGACTGTCTCTAGGCTGCTGACAAGTGGACTGTAGGTATAGCTCATGTTACCTAGTTGGCTAACAGAAGCTATAAAAATACACGCATTTCCTCAGACAAGTGACAAAGGGGAAAAAACATTAACAAAGCGTATTAGTAAGGTGTCAGGGCACAACAAGGCAATTCTCTGGAACTGTATTGTAGGGATAAATGTCATTCCTCCAAAAGATTTTCCCTCAGTTGATGTTTTCATGATGGTAGTGGAGGGCTCTGTCGAACACATCGCTCCAAAATCTTACTTAGGGGTGAAGATCGGGTCACTGTGCAGGCCATAGCATATGAATGACGTCATTTTCACTGTCATCAAACCATTCAATAAGCTCTCATGCCTTGTGAATGGGTGCGGGGTCATCCTGGAGGAGACCACTCTCATCAGGATAGAAATGTGCACCACAGTATAAAGGTGATCAGTCAGAGGAACTTTGCATTGTGTTGCAATGACTAAGGGGACAAATGGACTTGCCACATGACAGCAAAAAATAAATGCCTCCCACAGCATTAAATAGCCACCTGGTTTTCCCTTTAATATGTCACCTGTTCCTTCTTCCTACTTGACAGTTTCTATATAAAGTGCCCTCCACTAATATTGGCACCCTTGGTAAATATGAGCAAAAGAAGGCTGTGAAAAATTGTCTTTATTGTGTAACCTTTTGATATTTTTTCAAATAACTCACAAAAATACTCTGCTCTCATGGATATCAAACCATTGCAAACACAACACAGGTTTAACAAAAAAAATATATCTTTGTTAAATATAGGTGTGCAACAATTATTGGCACCCCATGAAAGTATATTCCCACTGATATTTTAAAAAAAATATGGGTGACTAGGAACAGGAAATTGTTCAACCATGACTTCCTTTTTCACAGGGGTATAAATATGAGGTAACAAATTCCCTTAGTCATTCATAACTAGAGATGCACTAGAGATCGACCGGCCAGGGACCGGAATCGGCCGATTTTCCGCATGCTCGGCCCGGACCGGTGACCGGCCGGTCAGTCTCACGTCTTTCTGATTCCGAGCCGGTCCGTGTTGTTGCCAGCGGCACAGGCAATAACGTCACAGCCAGGCTCACAGCCGCATGTAAACATGTCGTAGGCAAAAACGCGAAAACCCATTGACCTACTGGAGGATCAACAAAGATCGTTTCCCTGCGCTTGCTCCACTTGCCCGAGCCTATACCTCTCTGCTCCATGTACAAGCGTTGAAAGTGATCGCTTGTTTAGCTTGGCTGGACATGTGATAGATGAAAGGAGAAACCGATTATCAGGTGACAAGGCAGAGACGCTTCTGTTTGTGAAGAAAAATTTGCCATTAATGCTTAAGTATACATATGTTCGCAACAAAGAAAAGGTGCCTTGTGTAACACTTTAGAGAGTCCGGCTAGCTCGCCTGAATGATTGTAGCCAGGTGTAAGCAAAATTCACGTATCTGATATTTCACAGTGGTTTATTATCAGCGTTGCCGATCCCCCGCACACATGGGGCAGTTTGCAAAACACTCCACTAACAACTGCGTTACTGAACATAAATAAAACAGAGCAAAGAGTAACAGAAATATAACCAGGCTTTACATGCATACATGCGATGATCATAGCTCGCGCTCCGCCTACCGACTGCCCACTCATCAGTGAGGGAGTAAGAGAGAGCGATCCGCCTTAAAGGAGCAGTAACTAATTCTACTTGTTACACTTGTTATTTAATTATTAGCCACTGCACCTATTAATATTTGGAAGAGTATTGTACACTTTAGTTTTGTTCATAGGCTTGTAATCTTTGGACTTTTGTGAGACGAATAAAAAAGAGAAAAAGGTCAATTTATAAACAGTGGAAAATGATATCTGTTTTGTTATATAAAGCAACTCATTTTCAGTTAATTATTATTTCTACCTCTTTCCAGACACAGAGCACTTTATTTTGAGAGTTGTTTAAGTGAGAGAAGATCCTGTAACTTGGGGGAAATTGTAATGTTTAATAATTCTTTTATTATGAAAATAAAATTTTGTATTGAAGAAAAGTAGATTTATGTTTGTATATGCTGTCAATTATAGTTCTTAGAAAGAAAATCGGAATCGGCAAAAATCGGTATCGGCAGGTCACACTTACAAAAAAATCGGAAATCGGAATCGGCCAAAAAAATTGCAATCGGTGCATCTCTATTCATAACAATGGGTTACACCAAGGAATATAACTGTGGTGTGTGGCAAAAGGTTGTTGAGCTTCACAAAATGGGAAGTGGCTATAAGAAAATAGCACAAGCATTGAAAATGCCCATTTCCACCATCAGGGCAATAATTAAGTTCCAGTCAACTGTAAATGTTATGAATAAACCTGGAATTGGACGTGTGTCTATATTGTCTCAACACACTGTGAAGAGGATGGTTCGAGTGGCCAAAAGATCTCCAAGGATCACAGCAGTTGCGTCTTGGGGTCAGAAAGTCTCCAAAACTACAATCTGAAGTCACCTACATCACCACAAGTTGTTTGGACGTATTTCAAGAAAAAAAACAACTCTACTCTCATCTAAAAACAAACTCAAGCGTCTTCAGTTTGCCTAGACACTACTGGAACTTCAAATGGGATCGGGTTCTATGGTCAGATGAAACCTTAATATTGCTTTTTGGCAATAAACACCAGAGGTGGTTTTGGTGCACACAGAGAGGTAGCCATATGGAAAAGTACCTCATGCCCACAGTTAAATATGGTGGTGGCTCTTTAATGTTTTGGGGCTGTTTTTAAAATGAAAAATGAATTTTTAAATGAAAACCTGACTGCCTCTGCCAGAAAGCTTAAAATGGGCCATGGTTGGATCTTCCAGCAGGACAATGATCCAAAACATACATCAAAATCAACACAAAAATGGTTTACAGACCACAAAATCAAGGTTCTGCCATGGTCATCCCAGTCCCCTGACTTGAAACATGTGGGGTGAACTGAAGAGGAGAATCCACCAGCGTGGACCTCGAAATTTGAAGGATCTGGAGAGATTGTGTATGGAGGAATGGTCTCAGATCCCTTGTCATTTATTCTCCAACCTCATCAGGCATTATAGGAGAAGACTCAGAGCTGTTATCTTGGCAAAGGGAGGTAACATAAAGTATTGGCTAAAAGGGTGCCAATAATTATTGCACACCTATATTTAGCAAAGATTTTTTTTTTTTTTATAAACCTGTGGTTTTTTTTGCAATTGTTTGATATCAATGAGAGCAGAGTATTTTTGTGAATTTTTTGAACAAAAGATCAAAAGGTTAAACAATAAAGACAATTTTTCACAGCCTTCTTTGCTCATATTTACCAAGGGTGCCAATATTAGTGGAGGGCACTATATAAACTCTACTACTACTGCATTCAGCAGGTAACATGAGGACAGTTCTTGTTTAAGGTAACATCATTTGGTGTAGTGTTCTAAAACAGTTTAATAATTACATTTACTCATTTGGCAGAATTACAAGTGAGACAAAACCTGTTAAAAATCCTGCAGAACTAACTCTTCTCCATATGACAACCAGCAGTGGTTTCAAATCTGATAAGCCATAATGAAAGGTTAGGTGATTAAAATGCTATGGAACATTTAATATTTATAATTACACACATAGCTAAATGTCACGTTATTCATATTAGAAGTGAAAACACGCCATCTCGGCTACAAAGAGCAAATATTTGCATTGAGTTAGTAATGACAATCTCAGACTCAGACTAATAACAGAAGGCAGATAATGAAACTGCAACTTTATGACCCATCCCACCCAGACAGGTGGAAGGTGAATTAGATGGCACAGTGCCTCATTTCCTGTACTGACGTGTAATCATCCATGCCATCTGCACACTGTTTCAGCAGGGACACAGGTGAAGAACACAGATAATATGAACTCATGATCACAAACCAGAGACTTTTGAGGTTCAATCATGGTCAAATCGTGGTCAAATCGTGTAAATATTTGCCAGCTATACTGCCAACTCCAGAATTACAGACACCATGCATGTTTTATTCAAACAATTAAAGAAACTCGTTACTTTTAATCTAAGAAAAATCATTCTAAATTAAAAGACAAATGGTCAGCTTTGAAACTTTTTTTAATTATTCATCTCCGTCTGTATCACTGCCTTTCACCATTTTCTATTTCTCTGGGATGTAAATTTGATTTTTTTTTTTTGATTTTTTAATATTTTCATCTATGTGGAAAATGACAGAGCTTTCAACACAAGTGAGCCAAGATGTGTGATGACCTGCACAAATCAGATAATAGATACAAAACAATACAGCTGTTAAAATATCCATTAAACACAATCAGGCCCATAATAATAAAAGCTTCCCAAGGTTTGGACAGGAAGAGAGTACATGAGCATCTTCCCTGTACAGTGAGGAGGATGGTGTGGGTGGGGGATGTACAGAAGACACTCATTTCAGAATTTTTTTCTGAAACACATTTCGACAATCACATCCATGAGAACAAGCTGTTGGGTAGAGTTGCATTGCTGAAAGCAACCCACGAAATGCAGCTCCTACATGCAGTCACCAAGTACAACAGAAAACCTATACAAACCGTCATAATCGCAGATTTTCATTCACATAGAAGTATTCTGTTCGAACCGTTGATCGGTTGCGCAATTTCATACGTCACATTTGTACACGCAGGTTTGCAAAATGGTAGGCACTACATTAAACTGTTTATTGTTTTCCTTGGGTACCAAAACTTAAGTGGCGAAGAACAGCACTTTTTGGCTGCATGGCATGTCATCGTGCAAGAATACCTGCGAACAAGGAGCTGTTCTCATGTAGGTAGATTATTCTGTGCCATGCAGCCAGGTACATGTCATGCATTTTTCACGATGTTCTCAGTGCCACCAATTCTACCACAAGTTGCTTGCTGAGTTTCTATGAATTGTGTCCATTTGCATTTGAATGTCTCCAATTCACTCCATATATAACAGATAAGGCATCCCGTCTCTTCTGCTGACCAGAACAACCTTTATCTGCCATCATAAAAAATAACAGCAAGCCCCAGGCCAGTGTTTTCAAGAGACTTGGTTCTCTGGATTTCTCCTTGGTTCACAAAGATCTTTCACACTCCACCAAACTTACAGAGTTCAGCCCCAGGTCCGTGGGTTATTTTCTATAGGAGAGGCTTCACCAGTTAGTAATGGTGGGGGTGGAGATCATTTTGAAATCAGTGTTTGACATGAAAACTATCCCTAGATAGGAAAATTTCATTGGCATCTGCATATGTTCAAGCTCAAACTATCAGTCACTGCATGTAGGGCTGTGCCATATCGTATTGTCTGTGTTATACCGGTACAATTCCTCCCCATGATAGGAATTTGTCATCCCATGATATTGACGATATAGTTGATGACGTGGGCATCTCACACGTAGAATGAGAACAGGCATGGCGGAAGGTGACGTTCCAACTCTAGACGAGGAAGAAGAATTAATCCACAAAAAAGGCACTTCCTCCGTAATACGGAAGTGGTTCGGATACAACATTTCCTTTTGTTTTTCCTGGGGTTAGATTATGAATCCTGAAGGTATTGGTGTCTGCATTTTCACTGGCATTTTAATTTGTGAATAAAATTCATATTCTATTTTTGAGCCTACTTAGTTGGTATAGTTTAGTATTTGATGATGGTCAGGATTAAGTTTAACTTTTTTGGATCAATGTTTGTGTTTGCATGGCTCTCAAGACTGTATGCTAATGTGACTTGTGGCCAAAAAGATAGTGTTGAATGTTACTATTTTCATATCATTTATATCGTTACCTCAAAAAATAGCATGTAATATTGTGAAATAGTTTGAAGTCTATATCGCCCATCATGGAGGGTGGCCAATAATTCAGCTGACTGATAAATCAGGTCTACTACTAGAAATAGTACAAGTTAACCGAGGAACTATGAAGTCATTTATAATAAACGACAAGCAGTCAAAACTGATACAAAGCATAAAAACTATTAGGCTTGCTCAACACAACAATGCATTTACGCACTTATGGCTGGGTGATGAGGCAATAACCTACATATTGCATAATATACATGGCAAGAAGAACTATTAATCATGTTCATTGGTAGCTTGTTGCAACAGTTGAATTGCATTTCCCAAATTGTGTCATTTGTTTTACCTCCATCACCCCCCTATGTGTATGCATGTTTGACGTAAGTCAGAACTTGCCAATGGCGTAGTCAAGCATCTGGATGCGGGTTTTATTATATAACCAAAATCAATCAGGGGAATCGTTTTCTTTTCCAATTTCTGTCTAGACAGAGGTTTAACTGGACCCCTAAAGCTGATGAGCTTTACACTGAGGGATTCTCTGTTTGCTTTCTAAGGTAAAGAACCTTGTAATTAGCATCAAAGAGCAGACAAAGACCTGGTGGATGAGGATGATTACATAATGGACAACGAAACAGGATACAGTAAAAGCCATTAGTCAATAGCTGACACATTTTACCAAAAACACCAAGAAAACGTTACAGCGTAACAGTCATGGTAGCGTAACAGAGTAAACCCTTCAGGCTTGCCGTCTGGTATGATGTCACTGCATTAACACTTATTTTGAACATTCACAGTTAAGGTCTCGTCTTCTCTTTTTAGGCTCAGTATCTAAGATATATTATATGTAAGACATAAAATACATCAGGGTTTGCTGTTATAGGAAAATCATCAACTACAAGCTGGTGCAATGCGGAGCCGTTATCTCCCAGTAGTTCATTATTTTCCTACAACAGCATGTTTGGAAGTATTTCCTTCTTCTCATAACACAAAAGTATCCAGGAAATTGTCTCTACATTTCCAGGAAATGTTACTATACATGAATAAGTGAAATACTATACTAATGTATAGTTACATTTAATGTTGTTAATTCTTAACAAAATTATCCCTGATATCACTCACATTATAGTCACTATAAACAGTCATTCCCTCGCTAGGCTAGCTTCACTTTTTTCTTGATCTTTAAGTTAATAAGAGAAAAAAGATGCAGCTTACATATTTGGTCTAGTCAAAATGATTTATGATTCTAAATCATATATTAAATTACGACAAAAATCTTGAGCAAAGGTTCAAATAAGGTAAAATAATAATTACAGGTTTCATATTTGTATTTTTAAAAAATGCAATAATTTTGAAGGTATTTAAAGCCATAAATTCAAGAAAGTTGTTGAAAAACCATTCAGTATGATGTCAAGAAACATCATGTTCCATTTCATTGGTTCTCTTAAGTTCCTGACAGCCTGAGTTCTTCAGAAGTTCTGCAGGGCATGATGCAAAGCAGACCTTTAGTAATAATGACATCATGGGTATCCGATTCGATAAACAGCAGGATGGAATAGAGAACGATCAGGAAGATGTCGAAATGGGAACTATTTTTGTTTTTTGGAATTTCCTCAAACTCAAATTCAGCTGGTTGTACAGTGCAGACAAAGACACAACTGCCTAGACAGAAATCTGTCTCAAAAATATCAAATATTCACCATAAAACACCTAGTGCATTAGTTCACTTCCCTGATACGGTTAGATCTAATTAATAACATGATTAGTCAATGATATTATATAGATATAAGAAGTATTTAATACGAGATGATTTTGAATTGGGATTTGCACACATTCTCAGATCTTTCTGAAATATTTTGGGAAATGTTTCAGCAGTTCGTTTTTGCTACTGGGATCAAATATGAGCCTAAAATACTGAATTGGATTTCCAGTATATATTATGCCACAAATGTGTGTGTGTGTGTGAGAGATGTTTATTGACAACACAAATTTTGAATATATCAGCTCTGGTACTGTATTAAAAAAGGAAAATGTGAAATCAGTGCCTCCCTAGTCCTTTCTTTTTCACAGTGGAATGATTAATCAGTAAGTGTCTACAACACAGTGAGGAAATAATCAAGGATGAGGTAGTGTGATGTGGCCCGAAGCAAACAGAGTTACCACCCTGAAGTTGGTCAGGCCCTGAGGTGTTTTATTCCTCTAATACCACAGCAATTTGCCAATGCTAACAATTGATTTATTTATTAATCAATGACGTCAATTTATCAGTTACATTTCATGCTGTGAAACGTTTTATGCTACAAATGTGTGTGTCTGTGTCTGTGTGTGAGTGATTAGCCAACAACACAGATTCTGTATCTATCAGCTGTGATATCATATTGAAAATGGATGAGGTGAGATTTTGCACAACTCCTGTAAACTACACCGATGTGTGTGAGTGTGTGAAAAAGAACTTCACCTCCAGCTCCTTGATCTTGTCATCTGCCGTTTTCTGCTTTTCCATCAGCTGATTATTAATCTCATCTTTCGACTGCAAGATAAACCTGTAAGGCAGTAAGAGTGAAGTTCAATCTATGAACTTCAACACCTCGACTCTGACCTTCAGTGATAACGGCAGATAAAATGTTACGGCATCTGCACGACGAGCGAGATACGTACATGCGTCCTACTCCTTCATACATGCGAGTGCTATTGGGGAGTGAAGTGATCTCGACGTGGGTCAGATTAGCGTGCTTCTTCACACGACTCAGCTGCTCGATTTGTAAGTCCGCGAGCTTCACCTTCTGCTGTGTATCAATCATTTTGGCTTGCAATTCTGCAAAGGCCTGAGAGATGAACAGACAGGAACACAATATATTTCAATGTAGGACACTGAAATGACAAAATATATTACAGAAACGAAAGGTTTTGTTGCATTTTGCTATTCAAACGCATGCCTGACTCATAACTAAGTAAACATACATGTCAATATTGACCTAAATTGATTAGCTGGCTAACTAATACTATTTTTCATGGCTTGAATGTGGGCTATCTGGGAAAATGTGACTAGCTGAAAGATTAAAGTTAGCTAGTTACCGATCAAATCAATCCTCATCAAATCATTAATCATAAAATTTGTATTATTATTATTATTATCATTATTATTATTATTATTAATATAGCGGTATTATACTTGCCAATTAGCTAGCAACCTACATTCAACTGACACCACGTCGCTATTCTTATACAAAAGTAACTCAGCTATACAAGATTCCAACCCAAGACTCTTAACACGAATATACAGTTTCTATTGTAACTCAGTGATCTTGCAAAAATAAACAGTGTTTCTGTGCATAGTATAAGAGCCGCTGTTAATTTATTAAGATTTACCTTCTTCAGTTCTAGGTCTACGGGGGCCGCCATGTTGCTAGAGATAGGCAGACCGAATGCGCATGCGCACTGTAGATTTTCCTCAGCGTTCCCTTATTGGGGAGAGAAGCTTTTACTGGAATAATTGAAATGCTTATTAAACGTCGTGCTGATTTAGAGTCAGTTATTATAAGAAGAGTCAGTGAAAATGATTTACTCTCGACACATAAAATGTAACCTGAACTGAACTGTTTAACCATGGCATGTGCTTGTAGGCTATATATTTGTTCTCAAAACGGGGGCAGTGGTAGTTAGAGTGGTAGAAAAAAAATCACAATCCATCGTTATCACAGAGTTTATTAAATATTATTGCATTATTATTGTTATTAGCTTATTTTGGTGGACGCTTGAAGTGAATAGGTTTTAATCCAAACCTCAATAAGACTAAAAAATAAATAAATAAATAAAAAATTGGCTTATAAATAATATCAGCTTGTCTTCTGTCAATGGAATGTTCAGGAATAAAAAGCATCATGACCATAATATTATTGTATGGATTTGAATAAGCAGCTTAATGTGTGAATATTTTATCGAATAAACCTACCCTAGACTGACACCCTAAAAATGTCATTGGATCAAACCTGTCCGTACCATTGTGAATGGTTTGGCTATGCCCCTGGATCTGCTACCGAAGCTGTGATGGTTCATGATTGTAAAACTGCAGTTGCTGAATTATGTCCAGTTTTTCCATATGTTGATTGGTTCTGTTTCTTCAAGTGCTTGGTTGCATCCAGACAGAGGTCCATAAGCTGACAACCTCTGGTCTATATATTGGTTTTCCTATCCCTATCCCTGCTGAAAAGAAATATACTACTCTTTGGAGGTTACTACTGGTTTTTCATGTCTTTGTCATGGTTAGTGATGTAGTTTATGTTTTCAGTGGGTTCTAATGGTTTAACAGCTGATGAGGGCTGGATTCTTGATGCACTTGATTTTCTAATGGAATACAAACATGTACCACAAGTATCTGATGTGTTTTTTTTTAATTATTATTATTGGTTGTAATGGAACTAATGGCTGTGATATTTACATCTGCTGTAATCCTGCATTTCAGGTTTTCTGTAAGGAAACTGTAATATAACAGTATCTGGGAAACATTAATTGACGATCCAACTACTTATAGTAAACTACTCACTTGACTAAAGTACAACGACTAACAAATAAATTAAATATAGTAACAGTTCATTAACACTACAATTCCCACAATTAAGAAGTGAAGCAATATTTCCAATCTTATTTTTTTTTTCCTACCAAAATAAGGTGTGTTAAAAGAGTTTTTTTGTTTGTTTTTTTGTTTAACCCAGAACCAGCTTGTTCACAGAAGATCTGATGAAGTGATATTAAAACAGTCTTGTGGATGGGTGTTTCTCAAATATTACATGTAGAAGTCAACTTCATGCATGCCAAAATGTCTATTTGTATGCAGGGTGTATCTTCTTTAGTCTCTTCTAAGCGGGTAGCTCAGTAATCTGAAATCTGATAAAAACTTTTATATAGAGCAGTTTGCTTACCTTAAATCTAATGTCCAAAACTGTATAAAATGTTGCTACTTTTATTGGCAACTAACCAAGACAAAGAAGCTCTCAAATAATAAGTATTTGGTTGTAATAGTTATTTCCATTTTATTTAACAGTAACTGAGCTGGCAATTATATCATGTAAATGTATTTATTTCATGTACCACTGAAAAAACTAATACTGCTCAAAGAAACCAACAGCTCCTACCTACAACCCCAATTCCAAAAAAGTTGGGACGCTGTGTAAAATGTGAATAAAAAACAGAATGCAATGATTTGCAAATCTCATGAACCCATATGTTATTCACAATAGAACATAGAAAACATATCAAATGTTTAAACTGAGAAATTGTACCGTTTTAAGAAAAAATAAGGTAATTTTGAATTTGATGGCCGCAACACGTCTCAAAAAAGTTGGAACATTGTGTTTATATTTACATTTTACACAGCGTCCCAACTTTTTTGGAATTGGGGTTGTACATTACAAGACAAAAATTTGGAAGCAGCACTAATTTTATAAGAATAAACATGTGACAATTAAATTTTTAAGTGATAAACAGTAATATGGTTGTTAATAGAGAGTAAAATGGTTTGACTTTCATTGGTAAGAGAATGAGTGACTGTACGGGCCATGCCAGGCCTCGTGGTTCACTAACTGTCAGTAAACATGTTGCATTGTATTGTGCTGATAGTTGGTAGAATACTGTTGAAATCTTTCTTGCTTCCACATTTTTGGCCAGTAATGTACAAACAAAGGTATCACCAATTATCTTTAATTGGGCTCCATGTTTCACAGTATAGTCATAAAATCATCAAATTGTTTTCAAGAATAATTGAAAAGACTAAACAAAATAAATGTACTAAATTCAAATGACCAATATTTTTTATACATCAACAAATAAGGCATAAAAAGGCAATTCTTTCAGAATGTTTGTTGGTTATACAATAATAAATATTTAAATTCAGCCTGTAAGTTTAGTGAACAGTGATTAGTTTCTAGTTTTGGCTCTGTACTCCAGTTTGAAATGAAATAATGATTATATTAAAGTGAATAATGTTACTTTTAATGTTTTAATGCTTAATGCACAATCCTCCAAATAAGACAATCTTATATAGTACTTGGTGTAGTGGTAGCTCAACGGTTTTCTGGTTTACTGACTGGCTTTGGGTTACTGATCAGAAGGTTGGGGATTCAAGCCATAGCACTGCCAAGCAGCCACTGTTGTTGCTCTAGGGGTGCTGTATCATGGCTGACCCTGCGCTCCCTAACAAGTTGGGATATATGAAATAAAGACTTTTACTGCGCTCTAATGTATATGTGTCAAAATAAAGGCTGTTGCTATAAGTGTTTGCTTTACAGTCAGTGACCATACTGAAATGAAGACATTACAGACATCACTAAACACTAAATATCTTCCTTGGTGACACTGTCTCAAGCCTGTCAATGCAAATTTAATGATGAAATTATGTTCTTTAAACTCATTTCATATCCAACATGCTGGAGTACAGGGACAAAACCACCAACAATGCATCACTGTTTAAATACTTACAGACTGCACTGTACACATTACAAACTGGCAGTGCATTCAGTAAATAGACGTAATTATTACATGATAAAAATAAATAGTTAATATATAAATAAATAAACCAACATGACTGACCGTATCAAGCTCAAGTATCCTTTAAAAATAAATAAATAGTATGTTGAAACATTTAAAAACTGTAATGCAACTACATTCACTGACTTTCCTACTTCCAATGTTCTTTATGTGTTGGAGCTACACAGACCCATAGATGTGTTCTACAATCTTCCAATCAATGTTCATAATTTCCTTCAAGTCGTCCTTTGGAGACATATGATGCTCTGGACACTACCATTTTTTCCTCTTCAGTACTGACAGGATGTCTCCAGGTGGTAGCCATCACGTCCACTGAGCCATTGGTTTGTGTCTCTAGTATGAAATGTATGCATTAATAAGGAATCTAGAGCATAAATATTTCTAAGGGGAAAAAAAACGTTCAGTATTGTACTTTGATTGCAATGCATAATTATGTGGCATTTCTTTTCTCAAAATATGAACACATATTAGACTTACTTTGCTTTTTCTTCACTACTATGCAGTGACTGAAGTCTGATCTTCTCCTCTACACTACTGTCACCCTTTTTTTGACATCTGTAAAGGGCACATTTACATTGTTTTAGACATCTGTAGTGAGGTAAACTGTAGAAGAGGTGCATGTGCTTAGCAAAAGTACAAACCTTAAGGCCAGTAAAATGCCAATGATGGTGAGACACATTAAGGACAGAACCGCTGCCATTACAGCCAGAGCTGTGGTGTGACTGTTGCCTTCAACTTCTCTGCCAACAGGCAGGATGAACAGGTGGCACCTCTCGCCCGAGTATCCCGCCTCACATCTGCAAATATATACAACCTCAGGCACGACCGATAACACAGAGCCAAAATGTAGCATTTTACTCTCTGACCAGTAGCCTTATACTTTAACTTGCTCATTTAAGTTAACTACGAGTGACTTACATGCAAGTGGTAAGGTTTAGTTCCACCAGGTACCGGCAAACACCTTGAACGCAATAATTTCTGTATCTTTTCCACTGGCAAGGGTTTCTCTTCCTATCTCTGCCTTTCCCTTGACCTTTCATTGCGGTCAGCGAGGAATCTTTAGGCTTTGTGGAAAATGCAACTGTGGAGAAAAAAAGAACATAGTCTAGGTCAAGAGATCACAGTTAAATATACTAGTGCCAAGGCAACACATGTAGCCGTCACATAGTCTTAGACACAAATAAATGCTACATTTATTCACCATCAGTAACCTGGTCAGGGTTGTGGTGGATCCAGAGCTCTGGGTGTGAGGTTGGAATACACCTTGTATGGGATGCCATCATGTACACACATTCACATACTAGGTACAATTAGTTTTTTGAAGATGCGAGGAAACCCACACAAACACGGGGAGAACAGACAGTAACCTGAGCTCAGGATCAAACCCTGGACCGTGGAGCTACCAGCAATGCTACCAGCTGCACCACCGTACTGTAATAGTTAATCCAACACTGGGGACACATCAAATTACCAAATTAACCAAATTAACATTTGGCTTATTACCAAAGTGAAGAAGGGGTTATTAGATACTTGGCAGTCATTTAAAGAATTTCCATTAAGTTCATTTGATGATGCCTACTGAAAGCAGGCTCTGTCATGTCACCTTCATAGCTCACATTTCACCTTTCCCTCTGATTTAGCTGAACATGAATACAGTGCTTAATAGTGCTTAGATTATTGATTGATTAATAAATCAGTATGCTTGGCTTTTGTAAAATCCAGACAAATGTGTGGTGGTCAGCAGGTGCCAGTGAACTCTTTTTAAGATAATACACCTGTGGAAATCAGGCTACATACAACCACTCATCCAACTAGACGAACGTAATTAAGTAAACTTGCAAAAACATTGCATTGAGTTCTTTGAAAAATATGGGAATATTATATTAGTTCTTAAATTATCTTATAATTTCAAATTTAAAAGAAACACCAAGCTATGAGAATAATCTAGTTTCTATCAAGGTTTTCTGAGGTCATGCTAAAAATAGATAAATAAACAGACCGGCATGACTGACCATCCTACAGACAGATAGTCAGATAGATAAATAGACAGATAAATAGACAGATAGTCTGACAGACAGACAGGCAGGCAGATTACGAAAAAAAAAAAACGAATTTTATTAGATTTGGACACTACCTTTGGGATAGTCATCCTCATATTCCACAGAGATGTAGTCTTCGTTACTGTCCAGAAGGTGTTTGTCCATTTCGGTGTCATTGTCTGGAGTGTGCACTTCAGACAGAGTTTGCAGAAGTTTCCCTGCCGTCACTGCAGGGTTCGTACTCTCATCCCGGGACGCGCAGCCACTTAGCTGGAGGAAAACTGCAAATAAGGGGGTCCCAGTTAGCAGGTGTGTGTGTATGGTGTGGGGGGGGGGGTCATCTTGGGATAGGGATTGGAATATCAGAAAGTTTTGACCATGTGGGAACATTTAGCTGGTGCCTACAAAATTTTTAAAGCTGCTTTTATTTAAAGAAAACTAAAAAGATACCCAAGATTTTCTATTGATTACTGGGGTTTAGGTTAGGGTTAGGTGTAGCATACCTTTATTTAATAGCATTAATAATTCTGTCACTGGATGGTTCTCAGAAGTATAGTAAGTGAAACGTGTGTGTGTGTGTGTGTGTGTGTGTGTGTCATGCAACCGTCTAATGACCCACAAAAAAAAAAAAAACAAAAAAACACTCCACACACACACACACACACACACACACACACACACACACACACAACAAAGCAATCAGTAAGAGCAATAAGGCTTTCATCCCTCATGATCTGAAGTCATTTTAGACCAGGAAACCTTAGTGAACTTCAGCACTAAACTGCACATCATGTCACTGCTAGTTTTGAAAGAAATGAAAAACTGTCGTGCTAAAAACACCCACCAACACAATGAAGGAAAACAAGTCCGAGCCGAAAGCTGTTCATATTCCAAATGAATGTTGTATCCAGTTAGGTTGCAGGTGTCCACAGCTTGCTGTCCGTTCAGCTGACTGACCTGAGAGGAGCAGAAGTGCTATCAGTGGCAGTGAGTCCTGAGAGAGCGGTTAGCACTGCACCGCCCCTGCTGTTATATAGCCGCACTGTACACTGTAAACTTCCTCTATGAATCACGGACACACCTGAGTAATCATTTCGCATTAAAAAAAAAAAAAAAAAAAAAAAAAAAAAAAAAAATCCATAAAATAACACGCTGATTGTTTTTTCTGAATGATCTAAAGGCGTCAAAGGTTCTCCGAGTAACTGAAACAAAACCTTTTGGGGAAAAACAACAACAACAACAACAACTGGGGTTTATGCAAAACCATGTAACCCAGGATTCAACTACTCTTATGGCACGTTTGCCAAATCAGCACCGTTTAAAGGTATAATACTGAACAGAGTAACAGTATGATAGCAGTGTATTTGTGTGGTTTACCACCGAGCGCCATCTTGTGCTTAAATTGTTGTTAAACGCTTTGCTTCAAAATATATCAATGATTAACTACAATCTAACACATTAACAGATTAAAATTACAATTATCTGCATACCCTGCTGAAAAAAACTATAGAAACCCTCATAGAATTTGTAATGGTTTTAATGGTTATTATGGTAATTGTATTGGTCTTAATGTGGTCCCTGTGGGTCTCTACTGGTAATGTGTTGCCTTCTATTGTTGGTATGTTAGGCCTAGTGGGATACCATTAAGGACCAATAATTGTAATGGTAATATTTTAATGGTTAGCTGATGATTTGTAATGGTATTTGTGGTGCAAACCATTAGAATTTCTGTGATTGTTTCTATTGGTTTTTTTCCCCCCAGCTGGGTAATTATAGTGAATTGGGTCACTTTTTTTTTTTATTCCCACATTGTCTTAGATTTCTTGGCATTAATAAAACAAAATCGCCAAAACATGATACATTTCTGAAATCATCAAGGTTTTAACTAGCTACACTACATTGCCAATAGTAAGTGGACACCTGACCATTACACTCACATGTGCTTGTTCAACATTTCAACTATTCCAGATTCAGTCCCTGCTTTGTTGTTATAATAACCTCCACTCTTCTGGGAAGGCTTTCCACTAGATTTTGGAGCGTGGCTGTGGGGATTTGCCTGTTCAGCCACAAGAGCACTAGTGAGGTCGGGTACTGGTTTTGGGCAAGAAGGCCTGGCATGCAGTCAGTGTTACAATTCATTCCAAAAATGATCAGTGGAGTTGAGGTCAGGGCTCTTGGCAGGTCGCTGAACATCTTCCATACGAGCCAATTTACCTGATGTCCCAACGTAACTGAATTAACCTACATTAACAGCAAAGTTATATATATATGAATAGCCATTAGTAGTTGAAATAGTTGAATAGTTTTGTTAATTAATATAATGGCTTCCTCAGAAGATGTATATTAACCACAACTTTAGGCCATTTAAGCAACTTGGGACAATTTGCAATTCACAGTGTGAAGCCAAAGCCAATTTTTTTTTTTAAATATTCCATGTAAGCCTTAAGAAACTTGTTTCTGACAGTCATCAAGTTGGTCATAGTTTGGAAAAAAGTTAAATTATCATATCACTACCCCACGCCTTCATAAAACGGGTCAAAATGACCCATATACATTTCCTATGGAATTTCAGAAAAAAAAGAAGAAAAAAAAAAGTTTTGTCAACAATAATATTTCTTTCCTTAAAACTCCATGGATTACTCAAAAATCTGTTGTGACCTTCAGACAACAGTTCTCACATGACATCAGTTGTCATCGCAACAATCTTAACAGAATTTTCAAATCACAGCAAGCACAAGACCTATACCACACTGCTCCTGTGATCCTGTCAGGTAAATTTTGTCAACAAATTCTATATTTTAACACCGAAATTATATGACAGGTCAGTTTTGAAACACAGATATTCATATATTATGGTTAAATTAGTTAGTAAATGATTAGAGATGGCATCTTGCCAATTTTATCAAGTTCTTTCAGTAATTATTGCTTGTACAGAATTATTGTAACATATATTTTAGCATAACTGAATGATAATATAATGATAGATGTTTAAATTAAAACATTTGTGTATCATCCATTTTTAAATTAAAGTAACACGACACCTTTTGTTTTGTTTAAGAAAACCATTGAATCCAATACGGGTCATTTTGATCCACTTTATGAATATTCATGTAGGTTTTTTGGTTCATGCATTCTAGCGTTTAAAACAAAAAGGGTATTATGATGATCTGGCATGAATGTGAACCATTCATCAAACACACAGTAGGAACTGTGGCATATGCTAAAAAAAAATAAATAAATAAAAAAGTTGTTGTACACTAATAAAAGTAGTTGTTAAGGCCTAAATTAGAGTTGTGTGTAGATGTGATTTTAGAACACTGTATTATAAACTGTAATATTACATATTTTGTTTATAATATAGGCTATTCTATGTCAGGGTTTAGTTGAGAATTAGGTGTGCTGGAAAACAAAAATACAAAAGAGTCTATATCAGATATCAATAGAACTTATAGTGTTAACTTTTACTGTTTAACAAGATGTTAATAAATTGTAATTGTTGGAAAATCAGTGTGGTATGAGAGGAATAACCCACACAACAACACTGCTGTTATAGGAAGATAAACCATTTATTTAACACTGAATTTTATTATTATTTTGTTGTCCCTCCGCCTTTTTAACTAAAAGCAATGAGCCACAAGAGGGCGCTTTATTACAGTGACTAACAATTCCTTTGCCCGTGACTAAATAACTGTAACGAGCGCCCTCTCGTGGCTGATTGCTTTAATATAGTCTAATGTGTAAAACCAACTGAAGAGATGTATCCAAGTTTATGTAACTTTATAGAAGATACACAGGCTTATGAATGTTGTGTGTCCATAATCAAACCAGTGGTGGTTTTTTTAGGTAACTAACTCAACCTTGACTTTATAATAAATGTTAGTGTATTGGAAGAGTCTGCTAGCTAGTTAATTAACACTGTTTACTTTTAGCTACACTGAATGAGGCGTTGATGCTGAGGAGCCTGCTGATATATACAGAGTGATTAACAAAGGAAAACCAAAAAAAAAACAAAAAAAAAAACGACAACAGTACTGTAAAGAACACTGTTATTGCACACATACTGCATTAAAAGTGTTTGTGAGACTTAATTAACTGCAGGATTGGTAGTCCCATTTTCCTAGTTAGCCTCCACCTAAACCATAAGACCTAGTAATTATCTAGTTAACTAGCTAACGAGTTAGTTACCTGTTTGACAATAGAGCATGTTGTACATGGGTCAAATTTATGTATATGAACAGCTTCACATTGTTTCTGTGATACTGTAGAGTCCCTAATAAATTGCTCAGTTAGTGTACATTTTATGTTTATATGAAAAAGTAAGTGTCTCTTTTGGCCAAAAAGAGAGACTTTTTTTTTTTTTTTTTTTTTTACTATTTTGGCTGAAAATATTTGGTGGCATCCACTGACACATTATATGCCCCAAAGTTTAGGGCCTTCCCCAAAAGGTTACCACTAAGCTGGAAGCACATAATTGTATAGGATGACTTTCTATGCTGTAGCATTACATTCCCTTCATTGAAACTAAGAGGCCCATAAATGTTCCAGCATGACAATACTCCTGTGCACAAAGCAAGCTCCATGAAGACATAGTTTGTCAAGGTCGGAGTGGAAGCACTCGAGTGGCCTGCACAGAGCCCTGACCTCTACCCCACTGAACACCTTAGGGGTAAACTGGAACTCCAACTGCACCCCAGCAGCCGATATCTTTTGTGAGGCTTGGAAGGTCGATGCAGAAAAAGTTGTCATCAGTGTAGCAGTGGTAAAAGAAGCCATGTGATCTGATGAGTCTTAGTGCATAAACTTAATGCATATGGGGGGGGGGCAAGAGTACCAAGAACTGACCCCTGAGGAATTTGGGTAGTGAGGCCATGAGGTAAAGAATGAACCTCTCTAAGCTACATTCCAGGATCAACCCTGCAGATGTGATTTTCCATATAATGCATGGCCATGCTAACCTTACCTTTTAAACAGACCTTGCCTCAAATATCATGACCTTGCTTTATTGTCTCACACATTAAATAATAAATAAAAATCGATTCTAGGAAAATCGCCATTCTAGGAAAATAATCAAACTAATTCATTCTTATAAATTATTCTTATAAATTATTTATAAAAATATATGCCAGAGCACTTCAATCCTCTTATATCACAGATATTTTTCCATTTTTTATTTATTAAAAGAACCGTGTGTAGTTATAGTATCTCACTAAAGTGAGTACACCCCTCACATTTTTGTAAATATTTTATTATATCTTTTCATGGGACAACACTGACGAAATGACACTTTGCTACAATGTAAAGTAGTGAGTGTACAGCTTGTATAACAGTGTAAATTTGCTGCCCCCTCAAAATAACTCAACACACAGCCATTAATGTCTAAACCGCTGGCAACAAAAGTGAGTATACCCCTAAGTGAAAATGTCCAAATTGGGCCCAAAGTGTCAATATTTTGTGTGGCCACCATTATTTTCCAGCACTGCCTTAACCCTGTTGGGCATGGAGTTCACCAGAGCTTCACAGGTTGCCACTGGAGTCCTCTTCCACTCCTCCATGACGACAGCACAGAGCTGGTGGATGTTAGAGACCTTGCGCTGCCGTTTGAGGATGCCCCTACATAGGGTTTAGGTCTGGAGACATGCTTGGCCAGTCCATCACCTTTACCCTCAGCTTCTTTAGCAAGGCAGTGGTCATCTTGGAGGTGTGTTTGGGGTCGTTATCATGTCGGAATACTGCCCTGTGGCCCAGTTTCCGAAGGGAACTGCTTCAGTATGTCACAGTACATGTGGCATTCATGGTTCCCTCAATGAACTGTAGCTCCCCAGTGCCGGCAGCACTCATGCAGCCCCAGACCATGACACTCCCACCACCATGCTTGACTGTAGGCAAGACACACTTGTCTTTGTACTCCTCACCTGGTTGCTGCCATACACGCTTGACACCATCTGAACCAAATAAGTTTATCTTGGTCTCATCAGACCACAGGACATAGTTCCAGTAATCCATGTCCTTAGTCTGCTTGTCTTCAGCAAACTGTTTACGGGCTTTCTTGTGCATCATCTTTAGAAGAGGCTTCCTTCTGGGCTGACAGCCATGCAGACCAATTTGATGCAGTGTGCGGCTTATGGTCTGAGCACTGACAGGCTGACCCCCCCCACCCCTTCAACTTCTGCAGCAATGCTGGCAGCACTCATACATCTATTCCGCAAAGCCAACCTCTGGATATGATGCCGAGCACGTGCACTCAACTTCTTTGGTCGACCATGGCGAGGCCTGTTCTGAGTGGAACCTGTCCTGTTAAACCGCTGTATGGTCTTGGCCACTGTGCTGCAGCTCAGTTTCAGGGTGCTGGCAATCTTCTTATAGCCTAGGCCATCTTTATGTAGAGCAACAATTCTTTTTTTCCAGATCCTCAGAGAGTTCTTTGCCATGAGGTGCCATGTTGAACTTCCAGTGACCAGTATGAGAGTGTGAGAGCGATAACACCAAACTTAACACACCTGCTCCCCATTCACACCTGAGACCTTGTAACACTAACGAGTCACATGACACCGGGGAGGGAAAATGGCTAATTGGGCCCAATTTGGGGGTTTAGACATTAATGTCTAAACCAGCGGTTTAGACATTAATGGCTGTGTGTTGAGTTATTTTGAGGGGACAGCAAATTTACACTGTTATACAAGCTGTACACTCACTACTTTACATTGTAGCAAAGTGTCATTTTGTCAGTGTTGTCCCATGAAAAGATATAATAAAATATTTACAAAAATGTGAGGGGTGTACTCACTTTTGTGAGATACTGTATGTTTAGGTCCTGTTATGATTTAAGTTATAGCAGCACCCATATTTCTTCTCTCAATGCTAATGACAAAAAGAATGGCAGCTTTTCATGTTATAGAGAAATTACAAAGCCTCCCATCCTTAAGACTTTCCCCATGTCTGCAAACTTAACGTTACAGCTTTACCTCTTACAGTGCAGACACTGTATTTTTACAGAAAACATCATATTTTAAAAAATTTCATTTCAAAAATATTTTATGTGGAACATCTGCTGTACTGATTAAGTTGTTGCAATAGCAGTAATGTTGTATTAGAATAAGCACATTAATATAAAACACCTTCTGACCAGTCAGATTTGAGAACTCAGCATCACGGTGGTATGAATATAATTAAATGCTCTGATTAATTAGTCATTTAATTAAGACTAACTGCCACAACAAAGCTCTATGAGCGGATAATGCTTAACAGCAGCTTAAAAGGTAACTATTTGTCTTGAAATCCAGAGCTGAAAGGTAACTGACATCATTCCACTCTACCTTCAACAGCTGCAGTACAACATACGCAAACAGTTATAACCACAAACAAGTTTATTTGAGAAATCAGTGACCGACTATGGGAAAGGAAGACATGCCTCAAAGATGAAAAGATCTAGGTTTGTATCAAATTTGGCCAAAAGAGATTTTTCCAGTTTGTTTGTTTTTTTTTTTTCCTTTTTTTTTTTAAAAATTCACAACCTACACATTATAAAAACCCACAGGCAAAGCAGATATGTTGAATGCATTCAACAGACTCTGTACTAGATATTAATGATAATATTTACAAGCATAAACTTGGCTCAAGGGTTAGAGCACAGTCAGCATGAAACCCCACTGTAGCCTACTGTTTTGGCAGATTCACAATACAAGGACGGAGACACTGAATGCAGTGCGAACACTCAAAACGCAGGGACAGGAAAAGGGTCCGATCCTTTCCTTGCTCCTCACAAAGAACAAAATCTGTAGCCGTTCTGCCATTCTGGCACGTTTCTTTTCCCAAAATGTCTCTTTTTGGCCTTGGTGGCTGTGTCGTGAAAACTCTCACATGCCCCAGCCTCCGCCCATGCTCATGCCACCGTTCATGCCCATGGAGCCACGACTGCCACTGTAATAACTGCTGCTCTGGTTACCTGATACGAGAAAAAAAAGCACACAAAGGGAACGATATATCAAAGCAGTACAAAATATTGCTGGTTAAACCACGTCTTTAGAAAATACTACACTTTGATTGGCTGTTTAAAATAATTTGTTGTGTTTAGTGGAAACATTCTTACATAGCTGACACTTACCATAGTCGTTGTATCCCCCCATACTGGACTGGCTATTATAGCCTCCACCATAGCCACCTCCCATATTCTGACCACCATGGCCATAGGATGACTGATTGCCTACAATAAATAGAACAAACGAACAGGAAAAACCTCTGAATCATATTTTAATAACCAGTCTTAGTTATAACCACACCCATCATCTGTAGAAACAGAACCTCCTCTAATAACGTATAATCTAATGATGCTAAGAAGATTTCGGTCCATCTACACAACAACTTACCCATGCCTCCCATGTGGCCTCCGTATCCTCCATTACTGCCCCTTTCTGTTGAGTTTAAGAAAAGCTCGACGTAACGATGCTCTGGAAACATAAAAGGAAACCGATAAGCGAAACTAAAAACAGAAACAAATCCATTTCTATCGAAATCCAGTTCTATTTCAGCAGTACGTACGCATATTGGCCTTATCCTTGGACATGGCAGCCACAGCGTCCTCGTGTGTGGCAAACTCCACATCAGCTTCTCCGGTCACGCGCCCGTCTGGACCCACCTCGATGTGCACACGCACAGGGTTCAGAGGAGAGAAGAACTGCGAGGCACAAAATAAATACCATCCAAGTACATTTTCACAGTAATGGAAATAATGCCATGATATCATATCATGTATCATCTACACATCCTTACAGTGTAGATATCATTCTCTGTGGCACGGTATGGCAGCCCTCTCATGTGCACACAGTGGCCAGTTGTGCTCGAGAAGTTGGAACTACTATCTCGGTAGTGCCCATCTGACATTCCTGAAGGAAGGAAAGATTTCACAGTCATTAGCATAAACTGGGAAAAAGAATGAATTGTGACACACACACATACAAATACACATACAGTGTGTGTAATACAGTGGGGGGAAAAAGTATTTGATCCCCTGCTGATTTTGTACGTTTGCCCACTGACAAAGAAACGATCAGTCTATAATTTTAATGGTAGGTGTATTTTAAGTGAGAGACAGAATAAGAACAAAAAAATCCAGAAAAATGCATTTCAAAAAAGTTATAAATTGATTTGCATTTTCATGAGGGAAATAAGTATTTGATCCCCTATCAATCAGCAAGATTTCTGGCTCCCAGGTGTCTTTTACACAGGTAATGAGCTGAGATTCGGAGCACTCTCTTAAAGGGAGTGCTCCTAATCTCAGTTTGTTACCTGTAAAAAGACACCTGTCCACAGAAGCAATCAGGGACAAGATTGTAGACCTACACAAGGCTGGAATGGGCTACAAGACCATCGCCAAGCAGCTTGGTGAGGTGACAACAGTTGTGCGATTATTCACAAATGGAAGAAACTGTCAGTCTCCCTCGGTCTGGGGCTCCATGCAAGATCTCACCTCGTGGAGTTTCAATGATCATGAGAACGGTGAGGAAATCAGCCCAGACCTACACGGGAGGATCTTGTTAATGATCTCAAGGCAGCTGGGACCATAGTCACCAAGAAAACAATTGGTAACACACTACGCCGTGAAGGACTGAAATCCTGCAGCGCCCGCAAGGTCCCACTGCTCAAGAAAGCACATGTACAGGCCCATCTGAAGTTTGCCTGAATGATTCAGAGGAGAACTGGGTGAAAGTGTTGTGGTCAGGTGTGGTCAGATCTCTTTGGCATCAACTCAACTCACCGTGTTTGGAGGAGGAGGAATGCTTCCTATGACCCCAAGTCATAACACCATCTCCACCGTCAAACATGGAGGTGGGAGCATTATGCTTTGGGGGTGTTTTTCTGCTAAGGGGACAGGACAACTGCACCGCATCAAAGGGATGATGGACGGGGCCATGTACCGTCAAATCTTGGGTGAGAACCTCCTTCCCTCAGCCAGGGCATTGAAAATGACCTTAATGACTTGGAGAGGATCTGTAAAGAGGAGTGGGACAAAATCCCTCCTGAGATGTGTGCAAACCTGGTGGCCAACTACAAGAAACGTCTGACCTCTGTGATTGCCAGCAAGGGTTTTGCCACCAAGTACTAAGTCGAAGGGGTCAAATACTTATTTCCCTCATTAAAATGCAAATCAATTTATAATTTTTTTGAAATGCGTTTTTCTGGATTTTTTTGTTGTTATTCTGTCTCTCACTGTTAAAATACACCTACCATTAAAATTATAGACTGATCATTTATTTGTCAGTGGGCAAACGTGCAAATCAGCAGGGGATCAAATACTTTTTTCCCCCCACTGTATATATAGATAGATTGATAGACAGATAAATATTACAAGTCAGAGACAAATTCCACATATTGTAATAATCGCACCTCCTCCATATCCTCCACGTCGTGTCCTGTCGAAGGAACCTCCTCTGCTCATGCTGTTATAGCCACGGCCGCCCCCACTGGGCCTGTCGTACGGGCTGGGTCTCTGCATGCTCATGCCTTTACGAGGAGGCTCGTAATGAGTGCGTACTTCAGCACGGCTGCTCTTGAAGATCTCAATGTACCTACATGTCCACAGAAAGATGTTAGTGCTACGTTTCCAGTATTAATACAAACTCAGGCTAGATACAATTACAAAATCTTTATAAATACACTGGCCCTTTGGATCTTGATCTGTCAGAACTATTTCTTGCTGGTTGAAGTGAGAGTACAATAAGCCTTTGAATACCACCTTTTGCACAAAACATCTCCAGATTCAAGGAACGCATCGATCAGAAGAGCCATTTTGCAGCCCTTCTATTTCTTTCATCTTAGCCAAATAAAAAACGTCAATCTGTTCATTTAATGTCCAGAGATTTAGATGTGTGTTTATAGAATGTGCAATGCACAGAATGAAGGCTTCTTACAAATATATGGTAAGGGTTTGGGAAAACCCTTTGGATATTACCTATTAGCTGATTCTGGTAAACAACCCCACGAAAAAATAAATAAATAAATAAATCAGGTTTTGACCAAAATTGTTTTCTTTTGTTGTTTTTTTTTTGTACACACTGACATCAACTGTGAGAAACCAAATATGTTTCACCAAACTAACATGGAGATGTTTTATTTACGTTTTATTCTCGCTTAGGCTTTCTGTCTGCAAAGATCATGTTGGTAAGGAGACAAAACAATGAGATGCAGTGTGACTAAAACAAGCAACTGGCATCAAGGGCTTTGAGTGTATTATGTCTTTAAAAGATAATTTAGAATAGCCACAAATAGACACAATGTAAAGTGCACAAAATTAACAAGACTTAGAACTGGTTTCAACTAACCACTAATCACAATAGTTGAGGATATGCAGACCAAATTAAAAAAAAATAATAAAAATAAAAAATATATATATACAACCCATGAATATGGTGAATTCCTCTTCTGGAGACGTGTGCATGTCCATGACACTTGTGTGGGTTAATTATATATATGGCCAGTTTTCCAGGCACAGGTTAAGTCAAGACTCCGGCTTACCTTCACGTAGGGCCCTTTAAGTCATAGGCTTGGCTTAATCTGTGTCTGGCAAACAGGCATCATGACTGAAGTCAGTGAATTCCACAAGAAAAGCAGCTGAACCCGCCAACCATCCCCACCTGTGCCCTATTCTTTCCTTGTGTTTCTTTAGAGCCTTTTCAGCTATATCCTGTGAAGCAAACTGCACGAAGGCCTCCCCCGTACTCCTCCACATGTAGTCCACCGGCAATGTTATCCCATTTGGCACGATTTCCAACCCTTCAACCCAAGGACAGATAACCCCAGCGGGGGAAACATTAAATCACATGCCCATTCACACGGTTCTTACTTTTCATGTTTCTGACAAAAGAATAATATTAATAATAATGATAACAATAAACCATACACACTGACATCTCAATGCATTGAAATTGATTAGATGGTTCTACCAGATTGATCAGACAACCTAACATTTGAATTGTGCTTTGATTCATATTATGGACGTTTGTCTAGATCAACAGCTGGTATCCGGAAAATAAAACTTAAGAATCAAGGAGTTAAAACATGCAAATGGCCAAATATGTATCTATATGTCAGTTAAATCAAACACTGCTCTTTGCTATTAACAACTTCTAAGTATTCAGTCAGGTTCAGTAGCGACAACGGGACATACCCGAGAAGAACTGTACAATCTCCTCCTTGCTACAGCCGAAAGGCAGGCCACGCAGTCGCACCAGTCCGTCTCCTTCTGTCTCTGGACCGTTTGGGCCGGTGTGCTTAAGAACCCAGTCCATCTCCACGTTATTGGATTTAAATACTGTTAGAAGAGAAAATGCTTCCTTAATGCAGCAGGACAAGGAGATTTTCAAACCTAACATACAAAACAGGTGCCAAATGGAAAAACCTGAATAACGAGTGCAGATGCTTCCAGACATCAAGTGCACTTTAAAAGATGTGAGGTTTCAATACGTATAATTTGTTCTTTCTTGTATGAGACTACTTTTTCACAGACAGAAATTCCCCCATTGGCCCTTATCCATCATGGCCCCCTAATAATCTCCATCTCTGAACTGGCTATATCACTCTCCTCTACACCTATAGCTGGTGTGTGGTGGGCGTTCTGGCGCACTATGGCTGCCGTCGCATCATCCAGGTGGATGCTATACACTGGTGGCGTTTGAGGAGATCCCCCCCCCCCGATTCTATGTAAAGCGCTTTGAGTGTCTAGAAAAGCAATATATATGTAACAAATTATTATTATTACTATTAATATTTATAGCTGTGTTACTATCTAGTTACAGAAAACAAGTACCCTTAATTACATTATACTGTTTACAGCTACTTTCAGAGACTCAAAGTATGTCTCATGATATTATTACAACAGTATAATGACTGTACTTCTGAACTGTAAATCATATAACTTACCCATTTATTGATGGAATTTAACAACTGACCCTATACAAATGTTGAACTTACTGTCAACGGTTCACTCAGATACGGTGAAATTATGGTGGAAGAATGCCTTTCCTCTAACTGGTGGAAATTCAGTCTTGTAGCACATAAAAACTCAATTCTTTGAATGGGTTCTGCCTCACAAGTAGGGTTGTTATGGTGGCATGGTATACTTCACACAATGATAAATGTATGCAAATGATAAACATATATTTACCTCACTGTTTAATTTTTCAAAATACTGATCTACTACCACTACTACTACACCACCGTTTCATTTTAACCTGATCCAAGTTCCTTAATCCAGTGGTTCTAATCTGTTTTGTGTCCGGTTGCGATGCCACAAAACAAATAGTCACAGCCCCCTTCCTCTTGGCCCCAATTCACATTTCAGCAACCTGAATTTCTTCCCCTTTGGAGATGCGGACTACACTGAAAACCCTTCGGTTATGTAATCCACGTTACAGTTTTATCGATGTTCCCGCTCCTAGCATGCTTGTAACTTTATCATACATGACAGCCATCAAACACACGGAAAAGAAACATGGAATTGCAACCCAAACAATGATCTAATTTAGCTATGCAGCAC